>VXBJ01002290.1:0-31791 GCA_013400055.1 Nycticryphes semicollaris
GCTGGTCTCCGTGGCAATGACCACTGACCAATCAGTGACAGGGAAGGTGAAATGAAGTTTTCTACAGTCCTAAGGTTCTTTCAGGATGTAGGAGGCAGTGAATTTTCTCCACATCTACTGAGGGAACAATGTGTTCCTGTTGTATCAGGAGGTATTTAAACCAGACATAGAGTATATGGGGGCATGAGAATTAATTGAAAGGGGAGATCTTGGGACTCTTCAATGGAGCTGGCAGGACAAAGTTCTCATGAGATGGTCCAGAATGGATTTCTCCTCAGAGCAGAAGGAAGGAGTAGACAATTTCTTGGGGTCTCCTCGAGCCTGATGTACCCATTTGTCTGAGATTTTGTTTCTTAGCTAGCCACTGTAGCATCCTTCCTTACCCTCAACAAACCTTCCTTCCCCCAGATCTGATCTGGTGTTCTTCACCCTCTGCAGGTCCCAATGGTCTCCAGGCACAACCTGGCCTGCATAAGGCTGGGCTTCTGTCCCTCCACCCATCCCAGAGGGGCTTTGGGACCTCCACTCCTGTTGCCATGTATCTGATCTCCTCTCTCTTCTCTTTCATAAGAGAAAGCTGCTCACCTCCAGAGAACAGGGAGCAGGTCCAGGACTGCTTGAGGATGTCTGACCTGGAAACAGTCTTGTAGGCTGGGAGACTCTGTGTATATCATCTTAGCAAACAGGTAAGAACATCCAGCCCCACAAAGATGTTCAGTGTGACAGTTCTGCTGTGCAAGAGTGGGATCCTGAGATGATGTTTAATGATGAGACCTCAAATATCTTAAGAATACAGAATTTACTTCACAAAAAACGAAACTGAAGGTGCTCCAAATATATTGGGGAAATTGCAGCCTCCGGGAGAAAACGACCCTTTTTGAAATATACAGTGATATCTCCATGTGATATGCCAGCTTCTTTCTAAATATGTGGAAAACCCCACAGGCCTGCATGCTTGAAAACCCAATGTGACTAAAAGCAGTATAAAAAAAACCTGGGCCACATTTATGGGCTGACAATAGTGTGCACCAGAACACAACCTGAGCTGACGGTTTGAATCACTTGTAGGTCAGCCTTTGCAGCCCGTCAAAGTGGTCATAAGCACTGCCTGCCTCCTAGGTAGGAGGGATATAATGTGTTGACCTCCAGGCTACATTTAGGTGGAAGTAGAGACTTGCTCACAACTGGTTGTTGTTGCTGTTTTCAACAAGCCCCTCAGCTAGATGGCCAAGTGCTAGAGAGGTTCTGCCCCTGTCTTTATGTCCTTGCATCCAACCTGGGGTACACCCCATATCCACTGATGAAAAAACAGCTTGCACTTTGTTACCTCCTTTGATGCTACCTGTGGCAGGCTCTAGTGATGGCAGCAATATCCCTACCTGGTAGTCTGAGGTCACGGAATTGAAAGAAAGCCATGATGCATTTTACCTTTTTTTGGCATTACATTTCTAGCTTGTTTGGCTGCAGACAATGGTTTGACACAAAAGCCTGAAGGAAAATGAGGAGATACCAACATATTTCAAACTCCTCTTTTTCAGCTAATTGAATTTTGGAGAGCTGATTTCTGTGTTTTCAGTTCTTGAGGGTAGTAACTTCATGAAAGTCTCTGTGGCTTGTTTGTCAGATGAAGTTCTTCAGTAGATCTCACTCCAAGGTAGAGTGATGAAAGGCAACACCATGGGACAGCCTGACTGCAAACCCCAAAATGCCCTGGAAGCCAGCTTTCTCACTGAGGAAAAGTCTTGGGAGAAAGGGATTTCATGCAATGAGCCAGAAAAACCCAGATAAAGCACTGCAAGTTCAGCAAGGTCTTGGTGCCGAGTTGCAGACCTGCAGAAGAAGGCAGACCTCTGTACTTGTCAGCAGTTTACTGAGGGCTGATGATTTTATCTGCCTTCAGGATCAGACTATTTTACTTGCAGCCTTTCTCTCCCATTCTCTCCGAGGAAAAAAAAATCAAAACCAAAAATCACAAGCCAACCCACACCTCCCTCCCTCTAATTGCATCTTATAGGATATTTTTTGCTTTGACTTTGTACCGTTTTTGCTGGTATCTTACAGAAAGTGAGTCACTCTGAGCAAGCTGGAAGCAAGCCAAGGGCAGGCCAGGGAAGGGACGTGGATGCTGTTTTCCCTGCCATGGCAGATCCCTTAGACTGTGCTGCCAGCGGGTAAGCACTACTCTTGGCTCTTGCATGAGATCACATGGTGGGAAAAGCCTTCCCCATCCAAAGAGAAGTCCTCGTGTTGTGTGTGCTCAGGGGGTGGTTCCCGTGTGTGCTGCAGCTTTCCTCTCCTCCAAGGTGAGACACAGGGCGGGGCTTGGCTGCAGCGATGCTCTAGATGGGAGCAAAACAGTTCTCCCATTAGAGGTTCTGTTTGAAAAGTCTCTGGGACAAAAAGGGCAGGTGTATGCCAGAGGCTTGGGTTTATATGGCCACCACTTGCTGCTGGTTTAGCCACGACAGTCTTGTAGACCAGTAGACATAAATTCCCTGACCTCTGGTGCAAAAGAGAACTGCTGCATTTTGCAGGAGATACTGAATTTAGTCCTACAATGCGATGGCAGCAGTCTGTTCGTGTCCTTAGCCCTGCTTTATGGCCAGCCACCTGCAGCAGGGCACAGGGAAGGATGCTGCAGGTGGGCACTCCATCTCCTGCACCAGCAGCATTTTATATTACAGTGCACTGAGTCACTGCATGAGTGAGGGCAGGATCAAGCCCTCAGCTCTGTGCTGCTATGCTGGGAGTAGCTGGGCTCTGAGCTGCTGGAGGCAGGATTTGTCAGGAGAGGTAATATTTTTTATGGCAGCAATTCACAGAGGTGGATAAAAGGGACAAGCTCTAGAGCTTCCAGGTCCCCCCTTGTGCTTGAAACAGGAGCAGCAGGAGACAAGCTGGGGAACTGAAATTCATGACTCTGGACACTAAACATCACAGGCTCTATAGAGATATTGGGTTTATGGCACTTTAAAATTCTTATCCCCTCCTCTTAGCTAACAGCTTCTTGTTCTACCAGCAATAAATTACCTGCCACTTTTGTTTTCTCCCTCCCTCCCTCTTTCCCAGGAGACAGAATGACTTTTGTACCTCTCCTCATGCTAAAAACATCCCTCCCACACTTACTGGGTACCAACCACCTTTACTCACCCAAAGTGTCACCATGTTAATTCTCAGTTTGTAATTAGCCCTGCCAGTTGAACACCTATATCCTTAAAAGGTTGTTTTGAAAGAAAAAATCAAAACAGATCTCTTAAATGAAGTGTCCAGATTAATAGTAGTAGCTGTCCTATTTATTCCCCCATTTTCTGGCTTACTCTTTTCACCAAATTCACACTTAATATCACCACCCTTGACTGGCATCCCCTAGCAGCCAAATGAGCTTGTGCAAAAACACTGCCACCCAGCTGTGGCTGACATCTCTCTGAAAACACTGTTGCAAATGTATTCCAGAGCTGGTCACAGCCAGAAGCTGTGCACAGCAAGGAGCAAGAGTGAAGGTGGATTGACTTGGAAGGGCTGCTTGCTACAGGTGATAAATAGCCAATCGATACAGCCATGACTTTCTGTTTTTTTGCTCAAAACATTGATCAATAGATGTTGCAGCTGTCTGCTGTCAAAGATCTGATTCACGGTGAATCTTACAAAAGCTGAATCGCTCTGAAGTAATTTCTATTCTCCATAAATCGCATCTGAATTTTCCTTGAAACAGCTACTAGATGCGTCTCAGAGATTGACCAGTTCTCACAATCAGAGTTTTCTCCAAAAAAGAAGAAAAATATCTTAAAGCCCTTCACACCTTTCTGGCCCTGATTTCAGTGTTATCCCTGCCTGTGCATAATACCATGTTTGTAGGGACTGGCTCCAGAAGAGCTGCCTGTTGTCATGGAGAGCCGAGAGAGCAGACAGTTGTCATGGAGAGCAAGACATTATCATGGTTTTGTTTTCAGCACTGACTAGGCAAAGTGTTTTTCGATGGGATGAAAGACCATCACCAGCTTCTCACAGACTTCAGTGCTTCTGAGACCTTGTTGGGAGAGCAAATTTCCTGCTTACTGTCAGACCATCTGCTGCTTAAACGCATACAGGAGCAGGAATGCGTAGTTTTCCTTAAGATTGTTGAAAATAGGCATCAATAAATACTTTGGCAGAAAAATACAGCTTTATTTTCTGGACATGATTGGTACAGAGTGTGACTACAGTAAGCCTTAGCTCTCTTTGAAGAGAGATGTGCAGTCACTTTGAAAATGCAGTGAAACAAAATGACAGAGGTGACCATTGGCACACCTCATGTGAGCAACTCACACATCCTCCTGATCCATCTTTTTCACCTGTCAGCCAAATTACTATTGTAAGGCACCTGTTCAATAATACATTTTTGACATTGAGCACCTTTAAACTCTTATCTCACAAGAAGATGCCAAGAAAACTGTAATCTCGTAGCAGTCGATTGCATCCCTTGCAGCACTGTCATCCTGGATTCCTGTCCTCTCTTCCAGCAGGAAAGCAAGGTGCTGCTTGTGGTTGAGGATCCCAGCAAATAGGGCTATGGGGATTTAGACACTGATATCCCATGGGAAAAGAGGATCTCTTACTTACACTAAAAAGCTCACCACTAGACCCAATCCTCCTTCCTCCTGACTCCCTCTGTGCAATCCACACAGGGGGATACATGAGGTAATCATGACAGGATCATATGGAGGGAGTGGCTGTGTATAAATGGACAAACACTTTAGACAGTTGAGGGAATGGGCCCATGTGGAACTTATTTTTTTTAATACATAGTGGTCATGGACATTGTTGAAACAGTATGTTTTACCAATTCCCTTGAAAATCATGAAGTCTTCAACAACTGCTATGATGATCTGACAATTTGTAGCATTTTATACCACTCAAGAGCAGGCTGATACCCGACCGGAGAGATGCATCTTGTGTTTCTGTTGGCCTGGTTCATGTCTCAGACCTGGGAAAGTAAATAGGCTGAAGTGCGAAAACACACATAATTTTGAATTCTGTACTGATCTCTCTGGCCCTTGCCCTAGTGATGCACAGATGGGCTGACAGTCATTTTCAGGTTTGGTTCTCATTTCTGCAGACCTTCATCACCTAGCTAGCCAGATAAATAATTTCAGTTTCTCTGCTGATCCCTCTGGGTAAACATATTTTCAGATTCTGGCCAAGTCCCTCTAGCAGGCCAGTAGATAAGCAAACAGAGGGAGAATTCGGGTCCTGCTTTGAACTCTCATGTCCTTCCAAGTTTGGATTAACAAAATACTCCTCCTCTTTTATCTTTTACCCCTTTGTCCTGCCTCTTGCCTGGATTATGTTTTGACATGCAGCCTCAGAAAGGGTGCACTGCAGCTGAAAACAGTAGTGAAACCTCAGAGCTGGACAGGTCCAGCTGTGTCATCCTCTGTGCTACCCAACTGTCACTCAGAGCCACAAACATCTGGAATGAATCAGAAGTGGGACTGTCAGTGGGGGTTCTAGACAGAGATGTCAGCATGTGGTTTACAAACCCCACTATGAAGCTCCTCAGGCCACAGGATACTCACCTATGCTGAAGCAAGCAACAGGACGGGGAGGTGCAGATATCAGCTGACATTTAGCTGTGGCTGGTATGATCTCCCTTTTTCCTAGGTCCACTTGTAAAATCTCTTCTACCAACCAAAACAGATGCTTTTTCATACTCCTCCCCATCTAGTATACCCAGGGATGCCACACACAGCTTTGTCCTCCTCTTGCTTAATCAGAACCCCTGCAAAGGTTCTGAAGGCTACATCCATACTGATGCTGCCAGGACAGCAGTACTTGTTGCTCATTGCTGTCACCAAAGTCAAACATGGGGCGATAGAGAGGTAGGAGATGATGGAAGTCTGGATAACAGTGACAAAGATCCTTGGCAACAATCCTTCTTTCATGGGGGCAGCTCAAAGACAGTGCCGCATATATGATGAGGTCCAGAAAAGGTTAATTAATGGCCTGGATGTGAACAGATCCTTCTCTTCAGCCCCTCCCTCTTCTTCCGTGCTGTGGAGAGACTCCCAGGCCCTGCCTTTTGCCCCAAGCCTGTCTCTGCAGTCCCAGCTCACCTGGATCTACCTCTTTGTCCCACAGAGGTTGGTCAGGCCTCCTAGTAGGGACATGTGATGCCCATACTTCTCCAGGAACTTTGATACTCTGGTTTGGAGCAGAGCCTGCAGGACAGCAGTGCAGCTACTGTTGGGCACTGATGAGTCCCAGCAGACTTGTGTCTTTCAGGTGCCACAATGGCAATCCTGTGTTGAGGATCTGTGACTCAAAGTTGCAGCCATCTTAGAGCCTTGATCATCTGATGCAATCAGCATGTCCCTCAGCCCGCTCTGTCTCCTCAGTCTGGACTGCTGGCTGGGGAGACTGGTGGGGAGAAGGCTCCTGTACTCATGGCATATTTCTTTCACAACAATGTTAACATCTGCTGCAAGTGGTTTGCAAGTGTAGACATATTTCCTGCCAGGTCCTGGCAGAGAACCAAGGTGTTCTGACCCCTGGTCCTTTCACTCTTTTACTATTATGGATCAGTGCAGGGCACCAAGGTCCTACAGTCTTCACAGGCCAGCTCTTCCGTGAGAGAGGGATGAATCCATGCATCCTGGCTCCTCAGTCATGCTGCCCATGGTGAGCTCTCTTACATTTGGATTGCTGCTTAGCTGGAGAAATGTTGAGTGGTAAAGAGTGGATTTAGGGATGTAGGAAGAGGGCTTTAATGTTACTGCTTTCTGTCAGACACAGAAATCTCGGAAGGTTAGAGTTGGTTTTTTTCATTCCTTCAAGGCTGGTTGTACAATTCTGTTTAAAATGTTTTATTGAGACAGCACATGTTCTTCTTTTCTAAGGGGATAAATCTGCATGACGTTTTTGGCTAAGACCACTAACAAATGCAATGCCTCCCAGGAGCTGTGATTTGCTTCTGCTGTCCCATTCTTTTCTCTTTTATGTTTTCACAAAGAGTATCTGTTCCCTTTTAAAATAAGAGTAATGGAAAGTTTTGTTGAAAAAAAAATCCAGATTATTTTGGCCTAGGACTGTGACTGGTGGAAACTGCAGTTTGGCCTAATGCCCTTTCCTTTTTTCCTCCTGGGGAATTCACTGCTATATTACATATTTACACACATATAAGAACAGCTCCTTTGGGAAGGAAAATAATAAACAATATGGAGCTGAAGTACACAGTGCTTTCTGGGATATTTCCTGAGATCCTGACTCAAGTAGTTTGGATTCAAGAGCTGTTGCAGCTTCTGGTTTTGGCAAGACCTTTTAGGTTATTTCAGAGCATAGGACAGGTTGTGGTGTTAGCATATACTGTTTATGGCTTCAGGTTATTTATGGGTCCCTCCAAAGTCCCTGTGGGACTTATGGGTTCCTAGTCTGGACAAGGTGCTACAAAACATGCTTTAGTGGCTTAGTGAGTAGTATTGGTGACAGGAGGACAGTTGGACTAGATGATCTTGTAGGTCCTTTCCAAACTTGTGTTTCTATGATTCTATGATTCAAATAAACACAGAGCTCTCCTAGGCTTTCCCAAGTTTTCGTAACCCCATTAATTAATAAATTAGCCTCCCAACTAGTGAGACTAACTTAACTGGCTATGAATTATGAAATAAATATATTGAAAAGTTGAGCTCTTTTATGCATCTTTTGGATTTGTGGCATGCAAAGAACCTCCTTTTCATGCCTGAATGACTAGCCAAAGGATGGAAACACTTTATATAGTTAACGAAAGTTGAATTAGTTCTAACCTTATCTTGACTCTAGGGACTGAGTCCTTATGAGAGAGTCTAAAAATCAGATTACTTTATTACATGCCAGTGGTGCAATGAAATTCAATTAATTTGTTTGCTGTGTTTCCCAGAATGAGAAATAAACATGCCATAAATGTGAATGATGCCATCACTCTGGTTCTGTGTCAGTAAACAAATGTAATCTGAGGATGTTTTGGAGTCTCTCCATCAGGAATAGTTGGCTAAAATTTTGTCCCAGTGTGGGTACTGTTAGATTTGTGATATAAAGCTTTCCGTCTCCACACCCGCAGGGAGCACAGGAGAGCAATGGTAGGAGGGGGACCCCAAGTAATAACCTCTTCTGGCTCCTCACAGGCCAATCCCAAAGACCATCAGCCTATCAAAGGCCTATCTGCACAAGCCCAGCAGAACACAGAGTCCCAAAAATAGGGGGAAATCCAAATTACAGACTCAGGAAAAGCTCCTCCCAGGGCTGTCCTGGCAGACCCTCAACCCTGTGGTCCAGGGGTGATGCCCATCCTGGAAAGTCCATGGCAGCAGCTCTCCAGAGCATCCTTTGAACAGAGCAGTGTTATGACATTATGGTCATTAAACTCCATTTATAGATACTTTCAGCTAGACCACGGGTCGGAGGATCTGTGTGTCTGGGGTCCAGCAACCAGACTGAGTGTGGATGTGCAAGTGAGTGAGAAGAATAAGGATTGTGATGACATCCCAAGTCCTTTACACCCTCTCCAAGAGCAATGCCCAAAACCCCATGTCTTTGTGTATCTGCTGGGAGGTTGCCTTATCTGGCAGACTGACAGAGGCAAGGCTGCTCCAGCTCTGAACTCCTGGGTCCAGCTGTTGATGAGGCTGAGCATCTTCTCCCAGCAGGCACACACATGTATACAGCACACATATATATGCATATGTATATACATGGTGACCATGCAGACAGATACTCAGCACCCGTGCAAGCATGAACAACACTCGCAGTCTGGACTCATGCCTGTTTCAGCTCATCAGGATGAAGGTCTGTTTGTAGCATATATATATATACAGAGAGAGACAGACAGATATGTGCAATTAGCAGCTGGACTTAGATATGAAGCCCATCCAGTAGCGAGTACTGGGTACTCACTCTGCCCTGTTGCCTCACACACATGCACAAAGTAGCCAGTCTTCTAATCAACCCTGAGCCCCACAGTCTCTCCAGCAGTTGGCCAAGACCCACTGGTCCCCCTGAGGACAGCACCTTCCATGGTGTCACCCCCAGGTGACAGCATAGACCCACACAGGGGTCCCAGGCCACCTTAGCTACTTGCTGGCTTGTCCAGCTTGAACATAAGTAGGGATCACTCACATGAGAGGATGGAGCCCATCTTCTTCATGATGCATGGACACAAGCTGGAACATGGGAAAATTCTACTAGATATGAGGGATGGAATTTCACCATGATGATAGTCAAATAATAGAGTAGGGAAGCAAAGGGATGAGTAGGATCCTCATCCTTGTATATATTCAAAATTCATCCGAACAAGGCCCAGAACAGCCTTCTCTAAACTGGCCCTACGTTGAGCTGTGCTTGGGCTAGAGACCTCGAGAGGTCCCATCTAACCTGATTTACTCTGTGGTTTATGGTTGTTTCGGCATGAATCAGCAGATTCCTTTACTGACAGTATCCCCCTTGAGAAGTTCAACCCAGAATTACAGATTGAGGGAACAGAACCCATCTTGTTGATCATCAAAATTTCTGGTTGCTTCTTATATCACTCGGTGGATTAGGGTTCTCTCTCTACAACACATGCCTTCTAAGTAATTGTGGTGTAATTGTAAGTCTTAAAATGTGTGCTTTTTCTCATGGACTCCAGATGAGAAGCAAGAAGCTCTGATCGCCAGCCTTTTCCTTCTTGAACCATTATGCCAGCTCTGTCCTAAAGCCTGTTACAGGTCACAGAAGGTCTAAGCCCCATCCTTCACCTTGTTTTAGGTACACATTTAACACTGTTTATTTCCAGGTGAGAGTACCCTACCAAAGGACTGACAGCTGAGCAAAGTTGCCCAAGGTGTTGTGTGATACCCTTCTGCCTGACAGATTTTCAGAGAAGACCCAGTTGTGTGAACCACTGCTCATGGATGTGGACCGATCAGAAGACCCCTTCTGCACTCCAGTCTGGGACTGCACCTTCCTATGGTCACTCAAGTACTGAATCTCACTCTGACCTCTCATTCTTCTGCAGCACCAGGAAGGTCTGCTGAGCAGAACACCTTTCTTGCCTACATTTTCCAGATTGTCCTCCATAATGATGGATACAAACTTAAAATATTCCCATACATTTCAAAGTCATATATCAGATCCCAAGCTTGTAGAATTGGCTTAAAACCAATTGGGGGAGAGGACGGGGAGGCAGGAGGGGGGAGTGTTTTTATGTTTTTCATGGGCAATCTGTGGATTCTGTCCTCTTGTCTTGTAGGATTTGAGCCTTCAGAAATCCTGGTTTTGAGCTTTCCTCTTCAGCCACAGAAGGATGGAAGCTTATTTCGGGTTTAAGAAAGTTGAACTACCCTGTCAGTTCTTGAAAGAAGATTGATAAAAAAGCAGCATTACTTTGAAATTTAGATAATCTACCTGCTGTGCTTTCCAGATTCGGCTATGCACACTCCATAGACACTTAAAGTATTTGAGATTGTATGAAAATTTCTCTGAGATTTTTTCTCCCAAATGTTGCAAAAGGTGAGAGCTGTGGACCTGCGGACAGCAGAGATCTCGGAAGTCCTGGAGCTTTATACATCAGCTATAAAGTTCTTTGCAGAATAACTTAAATCTCAAAAGTGAAAGTGAAAAGAGATAAAAAGAAACTGTTTGCTCTAAGACAAACAATAGAAGACGAACGACAGATGTAATAGAAAAGATTTCATTCACAGACATCTTCAACTTGACCTCAAGCTCCCTGATGGTGGGAGACAGCCTACCCCAGTTTGTTCCTCAGCAGTATCACCTCAATATCAGACATCTTCAGCCCGCACAAAGCCTTTCTCACTGACATATTTGCATTCATTATCAGTAGGTAACATAGGACTTTTCATCTGGAAGAAATGTCACAGGGATAGAAGCAGGGAGTGACAGACGCCTGGCAGATCCTGGAAGTGTAAGTAGGCGTAGCCTGATTTTCCCTTAATTTCCAATTGGAAAAGAAGCAACAAATGAAGCTAAAAGGAGTCAGATTCAAAAGTTAGCAAAACATGAGCCTCATCCAACATGTGTTTGGTTGGTGAAGCTTGAGCTGGAGGATGTTGTAAAAGCCATGTGTTTGCATGTTTTCAAGGGGAGACTAATCAAGTGGATGGCAGATAAACCCTTTCAGGGTAAGTAAATATGCAGAAACCATATATAAGCCCATTTTAAAAGAGCCTGAGATGGAGCCTCAATAAAACTGTAACAGTTTGGAATATAATGGAAGAAAATCTTTGGGTGCTGTCTACTGATACAGAGCTCACCTTCTAGGAGAAGGGAAAGGTATGCAACAAAATGTACGGTTCCTGGAAGATACGCCAACACTGGCTTCAGACAAGCCTTTTGCAGCTGTTAGACCATAGCAAATATTTAACAGTAAAATGTATTGGGAATTTAATAGTTAGACTAGAGGCAGAGAGGACTGAGCTGCTGTGATTTAACCTATCCAAGAAATTAGCTTACTGTAGACACTACAGCTGACTGTTCCAGGAGTGCTGCCAAAAAGTAATGACAGCAAGTAGGGATTTTGTAAAAAAAACAAATTCTCTGTTATCTGAGAGAGGAAATGCAATCACTTTAGAAGAGAATGACAGAAGATCTTTTTATATTTAACCTCTAAAATCCCTGAATTATATTAGCTAAGGAAGATTTAATTGTGTGCAAGCAGCACCGTTGGTAGGGAGTTAAGAACTTTCACCTGGAGTTGGGGAAACTTTTATAGCAGATTAAAGATAAAGATTTAAAACAAAACAAAACACACACAAAAACATCACTAGAAAACAGTACCTTTCTGATACTGTCCTTGTGGGACAGATTTTAACACCATCATAACAGGGGAAAAAGCAGCCCTAGAAAACTCCTGTGCTTTAATCCAATTACAATAAATGGTATTAATTGTAAAGAGAAACTAGAAAAGAATGAGGATTGCCTAGACTGATGGATTTAGAAATTCAGGCTATATTTCATTGCTTACCAGCAGAGAATAAACTATCAGTAGTGACAGTCCAAAGAGCAGCATGGATCATTACATTTACTTTAATTAGTTTCCAGGAATCTTCAGTGAAATTAAAAACCAAATTGCTCTGTGTTAGCTTGGAAAGCAGAATGGTTTTGATAGTGCTTTAATACTTACAGTGCAGGAATACCCTGCCAGCTGAGGAGGCTTGACAGCTTGGTTTAAACCGAAGGCACGCTTTATGCAAGCTGTAATGCAAGTGGTGTCTCTCAGACCAAACCTAGGGTGTTACCTGAAGAAGGAAAACTGATACGAATTTGTTGATGCTGAGGTACATTGTAAGGTCTTTGTTTCATTAGACACAGCCAAGAGCTGACGTCAGTTCTCCAGAATAGAGCGAGCACCAGCTTCCTGCCCAAAGTTCTTGATTTGGGCCAGAAAGTAGTATTTGCTTCAAAAGAAGCTGAAACTGCCCTCAACACAACCTGATTTTGCTATTTAGAAAAAAAAAAAAAGCAAAAAAAAAGCAGACAGACTTTAAAATCTGTTATTGAAACAATCTCTGGAGGGGGAGGAAACACGTGTTTAGGAACTAAAATGAAAGCAGTACACAGGACAAAATGATGCTGGACTTCCTCGCAAAGCAAGGATCACCCTTAAAGGAAATCCATTGAAGGAGATTACATGGGAACTACAGGCAGAGCAGCACTGATTCAATCAGAGGTACAAAGTCATGACTTGGCATGTTAAAAGCACTGACCACACAGGCATAAACAGCAGTGACAACAGCACCACAAATGAGGCAGCCACGGAGAACAGAGTGTAAAATGTGAATGAGGTCTGGTGATGGTGGAATTCCTGAATATGCTCTCAGATGTTAATGGGAATAGTGGCAATGCTTTTGATAATGTGGAAGGAATACTACAGAAGAGAATGGAAGTCTTTCCAGCATGGAGAAAGCAAAAAAAAAAAAAAAAAATGCTACGGGCTCTGCAAACACCAAGCTGTTTTTTGTTTTTTAGACAGAAAACTAGAGTAGGTAGCTTAGTTGGAAAAAGAAACTTGGCATACTGCTTTCTCAGTAAAATACAGGCTTAAGACTTTCATAAAGCACTGGTCTTTAATCATGGTATTCACTAGTCAACAGGAGCAGTTATAGGAAATAGCAGATGTGCTCGATATTGAAGCTGCCACTGGAATGCAAATCCCTTAGCCAAGGATGGAGGCTAAGTCCAGTTTTGAGGAAATAAAAATGGTTATATCTTGAAGGTTCCCATGTCAATCCAGCCTCATAAAGAACCGGATCATTAGCTATGATATTACAGAGGAGAGCTGAACACCACTTTAGCATTCACTTACCAGGCTAGCGATATCTCAGTTCATTTAACAGTGGGATGTGTACTTTTCATTATGCTGCAGTGGCAAAATTGGAAGTGCTCATTAACTTCCCTGGGAATCAGATGCTCCTTCTGGATAAATATGCCTGTGACAGCTTTACCAGATCATTATGTTATAAGGGGAAGAGCTGTCCTGGCAAATGTGCAGCAGATTATATTTGAAATTAGAGTGGATATTCAAGAGATAAAACCTTTACAAGTGAGATCATTGTGGAAAGCAAGGCGCAATGACTTGAAGGGTCATGAGCTAAACTGGCAGGCAAGAGGGTGATCTGTGAGCCGACAGGGTGTTCTGCATGTCTTGGAGCCATGATTCGCCAGACATAAAAAGGAGGTGGCTTGGTAGGCACACAACAAGGCCCAGAGATGATGGAAATGTGGAACAGATTTATCTGCAGCTGCTTTTTTAGCTCAACAGTCAGCAGTCAATCCACATCAAAATTTTGGTATCTTAATATTTACAACTCTCATGTACAGAGAAAGAGGAATTACCTGCACTTTATAAACACATATGAGTTACATAATTAAGGTCTCCAAACTGACTGAGAAAGATGCGGTAGTCTACATCTAGACACAGCACTGGGTGGAAATGGAGAAAAACTTTTGAGAGACATCTGTGCCTGGACTCCTAGTAATACAGGTGGTAAAATGGTGGAGGTTTCTACCCTTAGAGGAGAGGGAGCTGTTCTGCTTCAGTATGTCAGGAGAATTTTATAGTTGGATTACTTTATTAGGTCTGGGAGGGTTTCATGCAGAAACCTGGAGGTTGCTGGAGGTATGTGGAGATACCAGTGGAGGAAGAGGGGAAATGCAGCTCTGTGCGAGAGCTCTGCATCCTTTTGCAAAGAAACCAGCAAGTTCCAGTGGATAATTTGGCTGTGTCCAAAAATTCCTTATGGCTGGGACTTCCCTGAGATAACAGGGTCATTCCCCAAGAGGATGACTGTCAGTTGGGAATGGATATATTGTGTTTCAGAAAATAAGATCAAAAGGTGGGGTCAGGACTCTGGAGACACTGAAACTCAAGACTTGGTTATATTTTTGCAATTCTATTAGATGGCTTTTGGCAAGATCATGACCTCCAGGTATAGTCACAAATCAGAATTGATTGGTTTTTCATTTTCGCGGTCCATTTATCATGTATGTAAATTTTTTGCTAAGAGGCCAGGCTTACATCTGCACCAAGTAAAAAACATGAAAATCATTGTAACTGATAAATGGTGAAGAATCTAACCCTTGTAAGTATTCTAGACATTGGTTGAAAAGCTGAGTTTCTAGCTTCAAAATGGGCTATAACTGGCAGAATGACATGATTATTTTTGTTTATTGCAATCCTTTGTGCTTTATAGGTATTGCAATTTGTGAATTGGTGCCTTAAGTCTGCAGAGTTTAATGTCACAGTGCACTGCAATTGGCTGATGATCTTAAAACGTAATTATCCAAAGAAAATGGAAAAGGAGGTGGAAGAAATGGAAGTGTGAGTTTGTTACAATACCTCTTATCATAAACCAGCAGAATTAATTGAACTAGATCGAGACTGCTTTTAAAATAACTCTATAGTCCTTGTCCGCTTTGAAAAGAGGGAGTAAAAAATTTGGGAGACTAGCTACTGGCCTCAGTTCTTGCAACATGTGGACATTAAATGTAAAGCTTGTCCCTTGGCAAGGGTTTTCCATTTATGAAAAAAATCCTATTATTAAATTATTTTTTTTAACTGTTCCACAAAGACTTAAAAAAATATGGATTTTTTTCTTGATTAAGTTGCCTGCTCAAATGCATTCACTGTAACTGAATAAAAAGAAGAATTGATGCATTGTCTCCAGCTACTGAGAAATGTGTCGGTTAAGAGCTGTACGAAGAGATGGGAGGTAAAATCCTGCAAGCACTGCAACAGTGGATGAGCCCCTGCATGGATTTCTAGGGAAATGAAACTCTCCTCTCGAGCTTTGCTGGGTTTTTGCAGCACACCCCTGCCGGAGCGAGTTGTCTTAGCTGGTCCTGGGCCACTGCTGGGGTGGCTGTCTGGTCAGCTCCCGGCCAAAGCAAGCATAGCTATTTCACACCAGTCTGTGCATCCCGATGCAACATTCATTACCTGGGACAGACAGGGCCTAGGACAGTAATTCTGTACACTCACACTATACTGTTTTTACAAGAACGAGTTAGCATCTCTTGAGCTGTGGTAGAGAACACAAAGTCTTTCATGAGCAGGGTGGCGACTCACTTGTATTTTACTCAGGTGAAGCTCATTGATTTTGACGAAGGTGGCTTTTTTCTTTGTTTTTTTTTTTTTCTTTTTACAATGTATCTAAGAAGGGAATATCTTCTGCTGGCTGAATCCCACTTGAGGATATTGAGGAACCCGTCTTGCACATCTTGTTTCTATGGGAACTAATGCACTTTGCAAGGAGGTAGGGGTGTCAAGGGAGGAACAGGGAGATGCAAAATAAAAACAGAAGAAGTAGCCAAAAAGATAGGATAATTCTATACCTTTTGTTGTCATTTTTCATTGAAGATTTTCTTATCTCACTGAAGGGTTGCGTCACCCATGACTGTAAGGCAGTGTCCCTAAATGCCGAGGCAAAGAAGACTTCAATAATATGATGTTGGACTCATGAGGTACTTCACAGAGCCCATTTAATGCTAATTGTCCTCACTCCAGCGAATTCAGGAGCACCAGATTGGAGCCTATAATTTCTGACATGCCCATAAGAATAAAAATTGTTAAAATTCTGTGATGGAATCACCAGGTCCAAAGGGTCTGATTGGCCAAACCTCTCTTTTCAGTAATGAGGTAGGGTTCTAGGCAACCAGTTTTTGGATTTCTGAGAATGCTGTAAGATGCTTGAGATATCCAAAAGGCACTTACAGATTAGAAAGCAATTGATACATCTTTTCCAGGCATCCCAAATGCCTAAAGGCATTTACAAAACCTTTGCAAGTTTGTTCATAGATCAGTTCTGAAAATAGGAGTTAGACTTCTGCCCCGTTTCAAAAATCTTGCAGTCTTTCTGAGATAAACTGAGCAGCAGAAGAACAAAAAAATCCTCATATTCTTTCCATATCCTAGTTAGGTGCACATTGCAGCACATCGTGCTTTGCTTACAGGTCTGTGTGATGAAATAAAGCAATCTTATGCAATGTATAATAATGATAGCTATTTCCAGAACCATCCAGCTCTGCAGTGTCCAGGCCAAACAACCCCAAAAGCCTTTATTCAGCCTTTTTTTTTTCCTATACACTGCACAGATTTATTACCTTTATTGACTTTCCAAATGTTTACACTTGGAACATTCATCTGTCAAAGCTGCTTGCTGCATCTGCAATCAATCTTCTTGGCTTCAGTGCCATGGACAGCAATATGAAAGCCTTGTTTTAATCATTGTTGCTAAGTAAGGGAAGCTGGAATAATCTACCCAGAGTGAATGTTCAAAATTGTGTCAGAGAACATGATTAGTGTGAGTTGTTGTCACAGGACTTCAGCTTTTCTAGATAGACAAGCTTCTCTGCATCTTTGTTCAGGCACAGTACATTGCCGACACAAAGGACAGATGTGACTTCACTTCCCATTTCACCTCCAACGAGACTTAAAACTCTTCAGAACAGGAAACTGAGGCTCAATTTGCTGAGTATTTCCCCAGTTTATCTAACCATCCTGTCAGCAGTTTATCCTATGAGACAGTTTCCAGTGTCTTGGCGAATTTGCCTCAGGCTTAAGACCCAAAAATCAGGCAATTGGATTTTAGTTGAGAGAAGGCATGCCTCTTTCTCACTCTGAGCACCACTGGAAATAAGTGAGTGTGTATTCAGCTATATTGCATACTCTGACTCGGATGTAAGGGCCAGCAGACACCATCTTTCCAAGAACATCACAAGCTGTAAACGCATCCATAGAAAACTCTGTTCTGGTTTCCTTGTGACATGGTGCACTTAAGCAAAGGCTGTTTGTTTTGTAAAGACTCTGGGTTATTTTTGTTTTTCGCTTGACTTCAGCCAGCAATCTCATGCATTTATACATCTCATTCCCAAAGTGCCTGAGCAGCTCAAAACTACCTACAAATCTCCTCTCATGCATCCTTTCAAGGGATGGCAGCACAAGTGACCTCAACTTACGGATGGCCCAGATTCAGGCAATCAAGTTTCCATCAGTGTGACAGACGTGTTCATCCTGGCTGTTTCTAGGCCATGCCGAGTGCCCAGTCCCAGGTAATGAGAAGCGCAGTGGCTTGGGTGGATTTTAGGTCTTGCAGTCCCTTCAGTCCTGAATCATGGTGCAGTTCCACTGCAGGTTTGCACGCTTCACATCTAGCTTCTGCAGGCTAGCCAGGTGACCTTTCAGCATGCTGGACCATGTACAAGGGCTTTGTGGCAGGGCAAGGAGTTGGACTGATATCCAGTGATGGATGGAAGACAGCCAACGACTTTCCATTTCAACATCAACATGAAACCCAGGCATGGACATGACAACTCTCTGCAGCATAAGCCTGGCATCACCTTCCCTGCTAGCATGGGAAATGCTGACCTCCTCTTCTGCCCAGCCAGAGGTGTATCATACCCTGGTTTTGCTGCTGTTTAGGGCTGTAGATTAAAGTTACTTCTTGGGGACTAAACCCACTCAACTGCGGATGAACAAGTATCTTCAATTTGTCCATGCCCTATTGCATGGTCCACATCCATCCATTTTCCATCACCACAGCGACTCACTGCTTTTGTGGCACACTGATAATAACAATTTCCATTGATAAAATACCTGCACTAGCTTTAAGGTTAGCATGTCTTTGCCCATCTAGTCTCTCATCCATCTGCTCACTGTTGAGCAGGATCTGTAATAGTGCATTTGTCACATATATAAGGGACCTCAACCACAGCCATCCCACTAGGTGACTAGAAAATAGACAGCCTCATTTAAAAAACAGTGACATTACGAAGTAACATGTCTCTCCCCATTGTCTTCCTTGCCAAAGTATTTGTCACTCTGGCTCTTGTTCAGCTGGACCTTGCTTGAATATTTTTGTAGTGAGGTGTCGTTTCAAGCCCTTTGCAATATCCAGAATCCTCGTGCTGCTTCCTCCTCTAAGGAGGATGAGCAGAGAACTGTGCACACAGCAATGCCATTCCAAGAAAAGGTGTGTGCCAAAATGGTAAAAATAGCTTTGGAAGAGCTTTCCCTGCCCATTACACTCCACCCAAGATCTAGTTCATTTTTTACCTTCACATTTGCTGCCTTTTTGTATGTAAGCCAAGGAAAACTGACTTTATCTGTTTCAGGCTTCTTTTGGGCTAAGAAAGTTCTTTCTTTTTCTGGAAGAGTGGAGTTCCTAGATTGGTTCAGTTGCCCACAGAACCATGGAAGAGACTTCTCCAACCAACTACCTAATCCCAAGCACTGAGTAAAAGAGTCCAGAATCATCTAATCAAGCCATGGGCTAAGCCCTCTCTTTGGTGTTGCTGGACTTTGCAATGACACTGCTGACACTTTTATTTCAGAGAAAACACCTGCAAACTGGATTCTGTCTTCCCTGTAGTCTGAGCCAGATGCCTGCATGCAGCGAGGGCAGATTCACACTCAGACTGGAAGCTGCTGAGTTTGGTGGTACTTCCAGGATCCCATGAGTGACAGGAGTGGGGGCTCAGCTGTTGGCACTGATGCCAGAGAGGAACTGCTCACCGAGTCCCACAGTTGCATCTTGGCCCACGTGTTTCTGCTGTTTGGCACGGAGATGAATTTCCTGCCTGTAGGACTGGTGCCTGCTGCAGATAGCTTGTTCATGCCATGACAGTTCAGAGCTGCTTTTTTTCTTGAGCTCTGGAAGACCTTTTTATAGAAGATCAATCTAGACTTTCGCCTATTCAGTCACTGGACAATCTGAGTTAAAGCAGAGCAGCCCCAAATTTAAAAAAACTAGAAATTTAATTCTCTTCCTGTTCCCCACCCCCCACCCCCCATCAAAAAAAAGTCTGTGAAACAAGCTATCAGGAGATACTATTAATGCCAAGAATATAATCCCACAATCCCACATTATCTGCTTTTATGGTGAAGGAGAAGGTGCTGAGTTGCAGCAGTGAAACATTAGATAGCAGCTCCCAGCCTTAGAGCAGCCGCTAGTTGGTGGAATTCAGGAAGTATTTTTGTTTTGGACAGGTTGCTGTTTCCTAGGAGGTCTTATGATTTCCCAGTAGCAAAAGGGTTATGAGCAATTATTCAGTCCTGCCAGGCAATTCTGCTTTTATTAACATTTCATATTCTACACTGATTTCCAAGTGTAGTCACCAGTGTCCTGAGGACTCATACTGCTTAATCTTCTGGCATTATTCTAAAATTCTTATTTGATCAAACAGGTACCTTATGCAAAACAAAAACTCATTTATGTTTCCAGTACTTTTCCTAATTCTCTCACTAGTACTAATGATTTGAGCAGTCCCACTCCTTTGCCCCTCCTCTACAGGTAATTCTGAGGAGAATAATGCCCCCTCATGGCCAGGATAAATACATTTTTCATCAGCTGCCATTCACAGAATGCTCTCCCTGGCAAGCAGCTTTGAGAACAGTCATTTGGCTTGAACAAATTAATCTTTGCTTTAGATCCCATGGGATATATTTTCAAGAATACTTTATTTTGCAGTGTAATTAATGCTATTAGTGTTAATGGGACTCGTATCTTGAAATTCCTGCGGATCCTGCTGCTATTGTCCCCCTGCATGCCTTACCTGGAACATGTATTCAAGTGAAGCAAGGATCAGAAATAGAAAAAGCAGAGGCCAAAAGTTGAGAAATCAAAAGCATTAAATGAGGGATACACCTGCACAGGGAACCTCCTGCTCAGATGAAATCCTTACTTCAGATAATATTGCTGGCAGCCCCAAGGGTTTATTCCCAAATGTGGCTGTGCTCATCAAAGAAAACCTTCCTCTAAAAGATGCAAACAAGGAGCCAAAAAGACGGACAGGCCTTGGAGAACTCCTTGCCTTGAATCCTTCTCCATAATTTTCACTGTGAATCTTCCCTCATATTGAAATCCATGCAATGAGACAACCCTACCTGTGCCACAGTCCTGGAAAACAAGAATGACCACAGTTCATGATACAAGGTAGCTCAGGAAAAATGAAGACCCAGGGAGCTACAGGCCGGTGAGTCTCACTCACCTCTGTGCCTGCCAAGATCATGGAGCAGATCCTCCTGGAATCTCTGCTAAGGCATGTGGAAAATAAAGATGTGATTGGTGACAGGCAACACAGCTTCCTCTAGGGCAAGTCACGCCTGACAGATTTGGTGCTCTTTTACGATATGCCACAGCCATGGTAGACAAGGGCAAGGCAACAGACATCATCTACCTGGACTTATGCAAAGTGTTTGACACTGTCCTAAAGGACATTCTGGTCTCAAAATTGGAAAGTCATGGATTCGACGGGTGGACCACTTGGTGGATCAGGAACTGGAATGATGACCGAACTCAAAGGGTTCAATGGCTCAGTGTCTAAGTGGAGGCCAGTGACAAGTGGTGTTCCTCGGGGCTCGGTATTGAGACCAGTGTTGTTTAACATCTTTGTTGGAAACAGGGACAGTGGGATAGAATGCACCCTCAGCAAGTTTGCTGACAACAGTTGTGCGGTGTGGTCGATATGCTGGAGGGAAGGGATGCCATCCAGAGGCACCTGGACAGGCTTGACGTAGGCTCATGCAAGTTTCATGAAGTTCAACCAAGCCAAGTGCAGGGCCCTACACCTGGGACATGGCAATCTCAAACACAAATACAGCTTGTATGGAGAATGGCAGGAGAGCAGCCCTGAGGAGAAGGACTTGGGAGTGATGGTGGATGAGAAGTTCAACATAAGCTGGCAGTGAGCACTGGCAGCCCAGAAAGCCAACCGCATCCTGGGCTGCATCAAAAGAAATGTGGCCAGCAGGTCACAGGAGGTGATTCTACCCCTGTACTCTGCTCTCATGAGACCCTTCTTGGAGTACTTTGTCCACCTTTGGAGTCCTCAGCACAGGAAGGACATGGGCATGTTGGAACAGGTCCAGTGGAGGGCCACAAAGATGACCAAAGGGCTGGAGCACCTCTCCTATGAGGATAGGCTGAGACAGTTGGGGTTGTTCAGCCTGGAGAAGAAAAGGCTCCAGGGAGACCTTATATCAGCCTTCCAATATCTGAAGGGAGCCTACAGGAAAGCTGTAGAGGGACTCTTTGTCAGGGAGTGTAGTGACAAGGGGTAATGGTTTTAAATTGAAAAAGGGGAGATTTACATTAGATATTAGGAAGAAATTCTTTAGGATGGAGAGGCACTGGAACAGGTTGCCCAGAGAAGTTCTGGAAGCCCCATTCCTGGGATAGCTTCCACCAACAGCTCCACCAACCCCACAGAGACAGTGTGGGGCAGCATCAGCAGATGGCCTGAAGTTCCTGTGGATCCAGCTGAACACAAAGCAGAGTTCATCCTGCCTAGGGGCAACAGGAGACACTAGTAGCCCTGTGCAGGCACGATATTTATGATTTTTCTGTGTTTCACTCCTATTGTCCAGCTGCAACAGGAATCAACTGCAGAGAATATGAGACTTGCAGGCAAGCAAAAATGCACTACCTTGTGTACAGACTTACTTCTTATGCTTAATTAAACAAAGTTGTCCTTGATGGATAACAGACATTCAGCTTAGTGGCTGAAACAAAAGACACACAGAATAATTAATTTTATCTTAAATTTATTTTGCTTATTCTCAAATGGAAGGTTTAATTTGGCTTTGATCTTACTTAACGGCTTTTGAACCAGCTTATTTCTTCTCTCTTTATTTCCCTCACAGACAATTCTAAACTCCAAATGCAATTTGAAAATTATCAGCATATGATGCAGTGGAAATGATAACATTAAATGAAAATATTTTCACAACTTAAAATGTTTGCCCATATTTTCTGCTAAAATCAATTCATAAATAGATTTTTTTCCTCCCAAAACTCCTTTCGTTGTGTGCAAACTTGTTTTTTAAAAACAAAACAAAAGCCACTCTGCCATCCCACTTGCTTCTAGTTCAGTGGGTGTGCTTTTCATTATGAGTGTAGGGAATGTCACAACAAGTTTGTTCATTTGAGATTTCTTTAAATGAACATACAGAGAAGGCTGAAAACTGTAAGTAGGCATTTACATCAAACAAAACCTAAGTTAAATATTGAGAAAAATAAGCTTGCTTAGCAAAAGGACATGCCTCATAAAGCCAATATTGAATTTTTCCAGGGGGGAATATATTGGTACGTGAATCGGAACCATGTGGGAGAACTTATTTATTTATGTGAACACAAGAGAAAATCTTTCTCGATTAAAATCTCCCAATTTACATATTCAAATCTTCACTGATCTAACATTTTACCCTCAGAAAACTCTTACTAACGCATTGGAGCAAAACCAGCATTACCAAGCTATCTACACTCTGCATTGACCTGTGCAGGAGATGTTTGTGCAAGAAAAACATCAACTTGCTCCAGAGAGAAACCCAACAGCACTCACCAAAGAGTAGCAGTAGCTTGAAAACCTGGAGCTTTCATGGTAATTTTCATCATAGCCTGGAGCAAATCAGGAATTGATTCACCTCCAAAGCTCTCTCCCTCAGGCTGTCAGTTCCAGAGATGGGCTCTGATGTGAAATGCTTTCCATTTCCCTCTTTTTTTAAGGGGCCAGAGGGATCTCCGCAACCCCTGGAAGGATGTGATTCATACATCTTCCCTCCTCACCCCACACTTTGCATCTGGGTAACTACCACAGTATTTTCAGCTATATCTCTTACTGTCCCTGATGGTCAGAGAAACAAGATAAATGGTCTGTCCTCTGTCCGGGAGGGAGCTGTAGGTGGGACATCAAGACAGATGGGCTGACCAAGTGTAGAGATGACACAAGGTTAGGTTTTTGGCAAATGCCTCTGGATGTTGGTTTGGCAAAAGGCAGTTTTGCCTTCTGAGAACCTCTGCTTGCTTTGTGTGCACAAAAAAATAATGGAAAAATAACCATTCCTTAGCAGGAGCAGAGCAGGTGCTTTCATGAGAAAGAAGCAGCTTGTTGCCATCAGCACAGCTATTTCACAAGAGGGGTCTGCATAAATTTGCTACAGTCTTTAAAAAGCGGGCAACTTATCACAGCCAGCTGTGCAGTAAGCACTGGGCAGGGGAGATAAATTTCTTATTTTTTTACAGAGTTAAATCTTGCTAATTAAGACTATATTGCTGCTTGCTAGAGAGAATTCACATTGATATCTAATATTTCTCACATGCACTTTGCAGAAGTGAATGTCTCAGCATATCTGAAACACAGACATTAACTTCCCCTGCTTCCCAAGAACATCTGTTTTGAGAAATGGGCCTCTTATTAGTGCTGTGTGAAGGGCTGTGCCTCTGTAGACTTCTTTCTTTTGAGAAATATTTCTGCAGTGTTTTTATAGGCATACTCAGTCAGAGTTGTGCCCCCATCCCCAATTGAGGGTGGGGATTCCATGAGGGTGCAGGAAAGGTAAGTAGAAGATGCTTGTCTTGTTTCAAGACACTTAACTAATATGTGTGTGGGACTGCAGGTCCCTGGGAGAGTGGCTACAAATTAATGGCTACAAATCGACAGAGCCTGCAATCCTCTGTTCAAACTAGTCCACAAGGAATGGAGATGTTTTACAATGCAGATATTTAAAAAGGCTAAGGGTGAGATTGCACCTTTCCTTCTGTACTTGCTGGCTGAAATCTCCTTAACTGGTGAGTCAGAAGAGCTTTGCATCTGAAGCTCTAGTTATGAGGAACCTTTTCTAATGATGCCTATCACGTGACCCAGTGCAGGAGGAGAGAATTTGGGAAAAGTAAGAAAAGGAAGAAAGGAAAAATTCTCTCACCTAAATGACTCACCAATCTGGTTACACTGATGCTGCCTACCACCCAGGATGGTAGCAAGATGAGGCATACATCCCCCCTGTGCCACTGTGCAGCTGGGCAGAGGACATACATAAAGAACGCCTGTGTCCACGGAGTTAGAATCATAAAACAGTTAGAGTGGGAAGGGACCTTAAAGATAATTCAGTTCCAACCCCCCTGGCATGGGCTGGGACACCTCCTACTAGACCAGGTTGCTCAAAGTCCCATCCAGCCTGGCCTTGAACACCTCCAGGGATGGGGCATCCACAACTTCTCTGTTCCTGTGTCTCCCACTCTCACAGTAAATAATTTCATCTTAATATCTAGTCTGAATCTCCCCTCTTTCAATTTAAAATCATTACCCCTCATCCTTTTGCTACACTCCCTGAAAAAGAGTCTATTCCCATCTCTCCTGTTGGCCCCCTTCAGGTACTGGAAGTCGGGAGGATGGGAGGCGACCCCATCAGACTGAAGCGGCTGAGGAAGTCATGCTTCTGGGACTAGCACTCACCTGGAAGATGACTTCCTTCACGGTCCCATTCTTTAGAGACTCCCCATGGGAACATGTCCTGCTCATGCTGGGCCCTACATAGCCCTAAAAGCACCTCCTTGGATTTCTCATCATGACAGCATTGTTGCCCCTCTGCTCTGACAACAGAAAACAATTTACCCAGCAGGGTCAAGCAGCAAGCTAAGGAGGTAATCAGGCTAAAAGAGGCAAAGGAAGGCTTGGCCTGCACACCAGAAATTCTTGTATCAATATGCTAATTGATAATGCAAAACCATTAGCATCTGTCTGTGTTTGCAACTGAAGGGAAGTAAAAAGAGATCATCTACCACACTGCAGGTTTTGGTGTTTACAGACTCTGCTTTAGTTAATAAATAGAACAAACAGTCAAAAAGGTTGAGATTTTACTGCAAAGTCTTTCACAAGCTCTCAGCCCAGCCCAGTGCTGGACAAACACATAAACCAAATTTCATTGATTGAGGTTTACATACAGTAATGTTAAAACAACCCACAGCAAAGTAGGCAGTACACTCTTGGTTTTAAAACTGTGGAAGCCAAAACTCTAATACTGCAAGGTCCATTAAAATGAAAATAAATGTTAATAGTTTGTGTAAAGCCAAAATGGAATTTAACAGAGAAAGTTGCGAAGCAGCATTTTCTGTCACTGGAACAAATCATCAGGAGCACTGAAACATGCTGGCTTGACATTATCAGAACAAGCTGGGCAAGGTGAAAAGACTTGTGTTGACACTTTTTTGTGGGTGGATTATTTTGTTGAATGGATTTTCTGAGGGGAGACTGTTTTTGACTTTTTTTGTGAGGGTTCTACTTAATGAACCAGCAAGAAAGACCGGTGAAGGGCACTGGAGCAAGGCCTGAGCTGATGAGCCTCCGCTACTCTGCTGTCTTTGGCAGTAACTGGTATTATTGCTACTTCTTTCCATTTGATTATGAACCTTGCTGGTTTTCAGTTGCAGGGGGTGAGAGTGTCCTTAAATTTTCTGATTTGGGGGTTTTCACAGGCCAGGAGAGACCCAAGATGCTGCTGCAGACCAAGAAATCTGTGATTTAAAACAGATAACTGACTCCTTTCTCAAAACATTGCAGAAATAACAGCTTTGTCCACGGGAGGTGAATTTTCTTGCAATGGTATGTGTGGTTTCCCATCCTGTGGCTGCTGCTAAGTTCTCTAATTATTAATAGCTTTGCTAATTACAGCAATGAGCACAGACAAGTGGTCACCATTCCTACAGGTCAGGGAGGGCAGTGACTACACACTGACTGATGTGTAGTTCTGCACAAAGTGGTCATGGAAGCTGCTGCACCGAGAACAGGGAGATGTGGGCTCAAAGCCAACTTCTGTAACCAGGGCAGTGCTGGATAAATTTGTTTTTCCTTCTCCTGGGAGAGCAGCGCTCACTGGTGAGCCACTGTGTGAGGCAGGTCATGTCCTCTAGCTGCAGATGTATGGTAAGTCCCACAAGGTCACTGCACTTAGAGGTGGCTGTCAAATGGGAAAAAAGACAGCCAGATAGCAAAGAGGGATGAACATCTGGCTTTTTGGCTTTTAACAACAATGAAGTGATATAAAAGATACACAAGAAGAGAAGGGCAGGGGAAAAAAGCACGGAGTCTGGCAAATGATGAAATGCATACTTTTTACTTGTGCAAGGTAAATTCTTCAATTTGTGTGAAGCCTTCATGTTGATGAGCCTTTCAGCCTTGCTCGGTGCGTCCATGGTGAGGAGCGAACCAGGCTGTTGTGACCAGTCTGAGATATGCAGGCGATTAACTGGCCTTCTTCTGCAGGAAGGTTGACCATAAATCCTGGGTCTCAGAGCTTTGCACCTACTTGGAGCTGCTAATATGTTCCTAAAATCCTGTGTGCTCCACCAGGGCAGAAAGCAGTCCATCTGGGGCTTTAAGCCAGAATAATGTGACAGTGGCTTTTAGCCTTGGTCAACATATGCACACACTGAATTTACTCTTCCTGCGTTACACTAGCCTAACTCCTGCACCATCCTGCTCGCCCTGGAGAAGGTAAGAACCACTATACTGATGGAGAAGAGACAAGCAGTTTTGTGGGATTCAGGCTTGGACTCCAACACAGGGAATCACACAAGGAGTCCTGTGAACACCAATGCTGCCTGCTGGGCTTCAATGTTGCCCCGGGCTCCACACTGTTCATAGGCAATAAGTAGAGCCAGAATGTAAATCCAGGCCATCTGTTGTTTACAGATGGAGTAATTAATAAAGTGAGGCTGTAATTGGAGTTTTTCAACAAAGCTGAGGATAGACAAATCTCTGCCTTATTTTACGTTGCCTTGCTTTCTCTTCCCTACATTTATCATTCCTTCCCTGTTTTTCCCTTTCCTTTCAGTTCCCTTCCTTTCCTTGAATTGCTTTTCACTGCCTTTACTTGCATAGCCTTCCATTCCCGTTCCTTGCTCTGCCTTGCTTTGCACTTTGTTGCACTTTCTTTCTATAGTTTCGTAGCCATTATATTGTTTTGCTCTGCTCTGCCTTGCCTTCCATTGACTTGCCTTTGCTTCCCTATACTCAAGTTTCCTGGCCTTATTTTCCCATGTCTATCAATTGCCTTCCCTTCCCCTCCATTGCCTTCCCTTGCCATGCTTTGCTTTGTCTTCCATTCATTTGCGTTTCCTTGCCAAGGATTGCCTTCCCCTCCTTTCCTCCTTCTTCCCTTCACTATCATTGCCTCCCTTCTATTGTGTTGCCTTGCCTTGTTTGCTTCCCCTTCCCTGGCTTGCATTCTGAAACCTAAACCTAAACCTAAACCCTACTCTTAACCCTAACCCTAAAGCTAACCCTAAACTCTAAATCTAAACTCTAACCCTAACCATAATCCTAACCCTAACCCTAAACCCTAACCTTAACCCTCAAGCTAACCCTAATGGTAACCCTAACCATAACTCTAAAATATAAACCTAAACCCTACTCTTAACCTTAAGCCTAAACCTAACCCTAAACCCTAAACATAACCCTAAAACCTAACCCTAACCCTAATCCTAACACTAATCCTATCCCTAACTGTAACCCTAAATACTAACCGTAAACCTAAAACCTAACCTTAAAAATAATCCTAAACCCTAACCCTAACAATAATCCTAACCCTAACCCTAACGCTAACCCCTAACACTTAACCTAATCCTTAACACCTAACACTCAACCTAACCTTAACCCTAACCGTAACCCTAAATCTAACACTATCCCTATCCCTAACCCTATCTCTAACACCATCCCTAACACTAACCCTAACGCTAGCCCTAACCCTAATTCCACAATCTAACGTAACCCTAACCCTAACCCTAAATCCTAACCATAACTCTAACCCTAAACCTTAATCTTAACCCTAACCCTAAAACCTTACCCTAACCCCTAACTCAAACAATAACTCTAAACCCCAACCATAACCCTAACCCTAACTCTAACCGTAAATCCTTAACCTAACCCTAACGCTAACCCTAACCCTAATCTTAAAACTAACTCTAAAACCTAAACCTAAACTCTACACTTAACACTAACCCAAAACCATAACCATAATCCTAACCCTAAACCCTAACCCTATCCCTAACTCTAACACTATCCCTATCCCTAAACCCAACTCTAACACTATCCCTATCACTAACCCTAACCCGAATCCTAACCCTAACTCTAAACCATAACCTATATCTATATATCTATACCTAATCTATACCTAAATGCTACTCTTAATCCTAACCCTAAAGCTAAACACTAACCATAATCCTAACCCTAAACCCTAACCGTAACCCTAAAGCTAAACCATAACCTTACCCCTAGCCCCTAGCCCTAACCCTAACACAAACCCTAATCCTGAAACCCTAATCTAAACACTACTCTTAACCATCACCCTAGTGCTAACACCTAAACATAACACTATCCCTAAACCTAACCCTAAACCCTTAACCTAATCCTAACCTTAAACCTAAACCTAACCCTAACCCCTAACCATAAACCCTAAACCTAACCCTAATCCTAACTGTAACCCTAACCCTAAACCCTAATCCTAACCCTAACACCAAAACCTAACCTAAAACACTAAAACTAACCCTAACCCTAAATCCTACCCCTAAAACTAACCCTAAACCCTAACCTTAATCCTTACTCAAACCCTAACCTTGAAACCAAAACCTAACTCTACTCTTAACCCTAACCCTAAACATAACCCTAAACCCTAACTCTAACCCTAAACCCTAACCATAATCCTAAACCTTACCCTAACCCTAAACACTAACCCTAACCCCTAACACTTTACCTAATGCTAACACCTAACACTAACCCCATCCCTAACCCTAAGCCTAAACCCTTAACCTAACCCTAACCCTTACCCTAACCCCTAATCGTAACCCTAACCCTAATCCTAATCCTAACCCTAGCCCTAAACCGTAATCTTAACCCTAACCCTGAAATCTAACTGTAACCCTTACCATAACCCTAAACCCTAACCCTAACCCTAAATCTAAACCCCAGCTGTAACCCTAACTTTAACCCTGCCCCAAACCCTAAACCTAAACCAAACCCTAACCTTAGCACTAATCCTAACCCCTAATCGTAACCCCAACTCTAACCCTAACACTAAAAACTAACCCAAACTCTGACTCTAACCGCAACCCTAAACCTTAACCGTAACCCTAAATCGTAACCCTAGCCTAACCTTAAAGCGTAACCCTAAACCTAACCCTAACCCTAAACCTTAACTCTAACACTAAACTTATCACTAAACCCTAACCAAAACTGTAACCCTAACCCTAATGTAAACCCTGTCCCTAAACCTAACCGCTAAACCTAACCCGATGCCTAACTCTAAACCTAATCCTAATCCTAAACCCTAACACTAATCCTAACCCTAACCCTAATCGTAAACCAAAGCCTAAACCCTAACACCAACCCTAACCCTAATGTTAAACCCTAACCCTAAACACAAACATTAAACCTAACCCAAAACCATAACTCTAATGCTAACGGTAACCATAAACCGAACCCTAAACCATAACACTAACCCTAACGCTAAACAAAACCCACATCCTAACCATAACCATAAACTTAACCCTAACTCTAAAACCTAAACCTAAACCCTACTCTAAACCCTAACCCTTAACCCTAATCATAATCCTAACCCTAACCCTAATCGTAAACCAAAGCCTAAACCCTAACACCAACCCTAACCCTAATGTTAAACCCTAACCCTAAACACAAACATTAAACCTAACCCAAAACCATAACTCTAATGCTAACGGTAACCATAAACCGAACCCTAAACCATAACACTAACCCTAACGCTAAACAAAACCCACATCCTAACCATAACCATAAACTTAACCCTAACTCTAAAACCTAAACCTAAACCCTACTCTAAACCCTAACCCTTAACCCTAATCATAATCCTAACCCTAAACCCTAACCCTTGCCTTTTGCCTTGACTTCAGTTGTGTTTTGCTTTGATTTGCCTTGCATTTCCTTTCCCTTGCCTTTTCCTTTACCTTGCCTTGAATTTTGCCTTGCCGTGTCCTGCTGCTGTCTTTGCCTTGCTTTGCAATTTTGCTTTGTCTTGCATTGCCTTTTGCCTTGACTTCAATTGTGTTTTGCTTTGATTTGCCTGGCCTTTTCCTTTTCCTTCTCTTGCCTTTTCCTTTCCCTTTTCTTGCCTTTTCCTTTCCCTTGTCTTGCCTTTTGCCTTGCATTGGCCTGCTGTTGTTTTTGCCTTGCCTTGCAATTTTGCTTTGCCTTGCATTGCCTTTTGTCTTGATACGAATTGTGTTTTGCTTTCATTTGCCTTGCTGTTTCCTTCCCCTTTTTCTTGATTTTTCCTTTGCCTCACCTTGCCGTTTGCCTTGCTTTGGCTTGCCGTTGTATTTGCCTTGCCTTGCAATTTTGCTTTGCCTTGCATTGCCTTTTGCCTTGACTTGAATTGTGGTTTGTGCTTTGATTTGCTTTGCCTTTTCCTTTCCCTTTTCTTGCCTTTTCCTTTCCCTTGTCGTGCCTTGCATTGACTGTTACCATGCCTTGGCTTGCCTTTTCCTTTGCCTTGCCTTCCAATTTTGCTTTGTCTTGCATTGGCTTTTGCTTTGATATGAATTGTGATTTGCTTTCATTTGCCTTGCCTTTTCATTATCAAATTTCTTCCCTTTTCCTTTGCCTTGCCTTGGATTTTCCCTTGCCTTGGCGTGCTGTTTGCTTTGCCTTGCCATTCAATGTTGCTTTGCATTGCATTGCCTTTTGCCTTGACTTGGATTGCCTTTTCCTTTTCCTTTCCCTTGTCTTGTCTTTTCCTTTCCCTTGTCTTGCCATTTTCTTTGCCTTGCTCTTGCTTTGGCCTTGCCTTGGCTTGCCATTTGCTTTACCTTACCTTTCAATTTTGCTTTGCCTTGCCTTGCCTTTTGCCTTGCATTGCCTTGCGTTGTATTTTGCCTTGCCTTGGTTGCCGTTGTCTTTCCCCTGCCTTGCAATTTTGCTTTGCCTTGCATTGACAATTGCCTTGACTTCGATTGCATTTTCCTTTCCCTTGTCTTGCTTTTTCCTATGCCTTGCCTTGACTTTTGCCTTGTCTTTGCTTGCCGTTGCCTCTGCTTGCCGTTGTCTCTGCCTTGCCTTGCAATATTTCTTTGCCTTTCATTGCCTTTTGTCCTGATTGAATTGTGTTTTCTTTGGTTTGCCTTGCCTTTTAATTTCCCTTCTCTTGCCTTTTCCTTTCCCTTGTCTTGCCTTTTCCTTTGCCTTGCCTTGACTTTTGCCTTGCCATTGTTCTTGCCTTGCCTTGCAATTTTGTTTTGCTTGCATTGGCTTTTGACTTGACTTGAATTGCGTTTTGCTTTGATTTGCCTTGCCTATTCTTTTCTCTTGTTATGCTTTTTCCTTTCCATTGTCTTACCTTTTCCTTTGCCTTACCTTGTATATTGCCTTGCCTTGGCTTGCCATTGCATTTGCTTTGCTTTGCAATTTTGCTTTGCCTTGCATTGCCTTTTGCCTTGACTTGAATTGCGTTTTGCTTTGGTTTGCCTTGCCTTTTCCTTTCCCTTT
>VXBJ01002291.1:0-15761 GCA_013400055.1 Nycticryphes semicollaris
TCTGCGACTCGTCGAGTGGGACTAGCAGATGTTATTGCTGGGTTGATCTCCATCATCTTTGAAAGGTCACGGAGAACAGAAGAGGTGCCTGAGGACTGGAGGAAGGCCAATATCACTCCGCTCTACAGAAAGGGCAAGAAGGAAGACCCGGGGAACTACAGGCCGGTTAGTCTCACCGCTGCCCCTGGGAAGGAAATGGAGCAACTTGTTCTGGATGTCATCTCCAAACATCTTAAAGAACAGGAAGTCATTGGATGTGGTCAACATGAATTTACCAAGGGTAAATCATGCTTGACCAATCTGATAGCCTTCTATGATGTTATAACTGGATGGCTGGATGAGGGGAGAGCAGCAGATGTCATCTACCTTGACTTCAGCAAAGCTTTTGTTGACACAGAAGTCACGGACACTACACAATGACCAACGTGATCAGGTAAGTGCCGTTTATTGCAGGTGAAGCTCTTTCATATATAGTGCTTACTTACATAAACATACTAACTTGGCAATTACTGATTGGATACAAGTTATAGGCAGCAAAGCTATAATTGGTTAACAGCAAACCTGAGGACTTGGCCTTGAGGATCAGCCAAGTCACTATGTTTAATTGCTTAACAGGTCTTGTTTGCCCTTATTTACATCTTCTGTATCTGCTTAGATTCGCACTTGTTGTTGTTAACTTGTTTCAAACTATTTCAATTAAATGACCATTTTCTTGCAGAAAAGTTCCCACAGGCTTTTGACACACACCGTCTCCCATAACATCCTCATTAGGAAATTAAGGAAGTATGGGCTAGATGAGGGGGCAGTGATGTGTATTGAGAGTTGGCTGTGTGACAGAACTCAGAGGGTTGGAATCAATGGAGCAGGGTCAAGTTGGACGCCCGTAACCAGTGGTGTCCCCCAAGGGTCAATGCTCTTGTTTAACATATTCATCAATGACCTCTTCGAGGGGACTGAGTGTATCCTCAGCAAGTTTGCTGATGATACCAAACTGGGAGGGCTGGCTGACACTCCAGAGGGCTGTGCCGCCATCCAGCATGACCTGGACAGGCTGGAGAGGTGGGCAGAGAGAAACCTAATGAGGTTCAACAAGGGCAAGTGTAGGGTCCTGCACCTGGGGAGGAAGAATGCCAGGCACCAATATAGGTTAGGGGCAGACCTGCTAGAAAGCACTTCCGAGGAGAAGGATCTGGGGGTCCTGGTAGAGAGTAAACTATCCATGAGCCAGCAATGTGCCCTTGTGGCCAAGAGGGACAATGGAATCCTGGGCTGCCTAGGGAAGAGTGTGGCCAGTTCAGGACAGGGAACTACTGGAGAGAGTCCAGCGTAGGGCAACAAAGATGACTGAGGGATTGGAGCATTGCGGAGCGACAAGGGAAGACGTGGACAATCAATATGATTGCAAGGCAGACTTCGTTTATTAGTCGTCAACAGGTTATATTTATACAAGCACTTCATTGCTAAAGCACACTTGTCCATTAATCATTGGCTTATTGCTGAAGGTTACATTTTACTAATCCAACCCCTTACGGTTACAGCTGCATGCTACATCCTCATTCCTTCAACCACAAACATCCTGTTATTGTACCACTCTCAGGCTCAAGGTTATACTGACCTTGCCTGTTCCCGTGAGTACAGCTGCTGAGCTCAACATTTGGACTCGGGAACCATTTCCTCTACGGGCATGTGGCCCTTATCCTTTAGCCATTTCTCAACAATTCCCCCTTTTTCTTTTTGTGCAAACAACACTTGGTTTGTTACCCTTTCAACACCTTTCATAATACATCCATATGGTATTCGCACAACTATAATCACAATTAAAATAAGTAACAACCAACGTATACCTTCCTTAACTAACCCCACTAACCAGGGGCTCACGCCCCCAAACATTGCTCTCAGCCAGTCATCAATTGGATTTGTATTCACCTCTATCCTCAGAGTATGATCCTTCAACCACTGAAGTTGAGCATGTATGGACTGACGGTGATCTGAAAGGTTAAAACAACACATTCCCTCAAAGTCCTCACATCCATGACCCTGTGCTAAAAGCAAAAAATCAATTGCTGTGCAATTTTGCAATAATGCGTGTCTAAGGCTATTCATATCAGCTAACAGAATTCTAAAACTAACGTGGTCACGTTAGCCTGTTTTGCCGACCAACAGGCTAATTTTTCTAACTGGTTCAGAGCCTGGGCTGCTGCCACCCCTGGCGTAAAAAGTGAGGCAAATACTCGGGCAGTGATAGACCATAGTTTTACGTTGTCGTCACAGTTTTCATCCAGGTGGTTCATGGACCGTTTTCTCCATGTTGCGTTGGTGAGTGAGACGTTCAGCCATTGCCGTCTATGTGGCAGGGTGAGCTTCCCGAGGTAACATGGTGCCCCATACGCATTTTTTGGGATGCCCTGCCAAGCTCTGTCACCACAAATTAAAAATACAATAGGTGGTAAGGCTCTCGCGGTGGTATTGTTCCACAATATTGTGGCGGCATTCCAGCCAAGGAATATAAAGGGGACTGACTCAGTGGTATTGGTATTGTTCGTGCCGCAGTACCCAGTCAGGTCGTAGCCCCCTGCATAAAACTGCTTCCCATGTGGAGAAACGTCAGTGAACATACTGACATTGTGAAATAGCGGTGGAGGGCCTCAGTACCCTGCCGCCTGAAGGAGGAATCGATGGCCATCCCGTCCCCGGTATTTGTCCCCAAAAACCAGGCAGGTCTGCGTCCAATTCTTGGTCACATTACCCACTGCCTCTGACCCCAGCAAATTTAGCTCTTGTGGGTCCCAAGGAAGGGTAACATTCAAGCCTTGGATTAGCTGTTGTGCACATTGTGCTGTTATGCTAATGTAACCATGGGGTTAAAGCCAGGTGGTCCCACTAGGTAGGTTTTAAAGGGGTCTGTGGCAGATTGCAAACTTAAACAAAAATCTGTAATGCCTGTCTGCTTAGCCCATGTCACCCACAGATTGGTCCTTTCTTCGACCTTGTGAATGGCTGTGGCCGTCTGCAGGCCCTGGAGAAATCCCCAGACGCCCACAAAGAGCAGGAGCCATCCTGGCCCACCTTGACAGCACCCTAACACGGCACCTATGGGTCTCTTTCCACTGTTCATCTCGTATTTGCCCAGTCAACAAAATTTGAAGGCCCACGTCAGCACAGCCAGATTGTCCGCAACGCAAACAGCTTATCTAAACCAGACACCAAGCATTAAAGTCCTTCGATGAAAGCAACTGTTCCAATTCCATCCGCTTTCTTTTACTGCTACAGCACCTGCTCAATCCGTTGAAGGGGACCCAGGGTTGCTATATATGGGCGGTACAGGTGCCTTTTCTGCTCTTCTGTTATCTACTATGGCAGGCTTGGTCCAGCGGCTGGGCACCCACAATGGTCCTCCGGGAGTAAGAACACACATATGATCTCTCCCCATGTACTTTACTTCGGCTCGACCCGCCCATCGCCCCATGCGGGGATCACGATAGAGAACTTTCATGGGTGGGGCATGGTCCTCTTTTTCTGGGCCTTTGGTATGCACAACAGCCGCGGGAACCTCGCGGTCACCAAATACAAAAAGAAAGTTCAAAACAAATAGCGTTTTGGCCAATCTCTTCTGCACATCTTTGACTTCATCATGTTTTTGCAGGTATTGCTTCAGGGTCTGATTGGTGCGCTCCACAATAGCCTGCCCTGTGGGGGAGTGAGGAATTCCCGTATTGTNGCGGCTGGGCACCCACAATGGTCCTCCGGGAGTAAGAACACACATATGATCTCTCCCCATGTACTTTACTTCGGCTCGACCCGCCCATCGCCCCATGCGGGGATCACGATAGAGAACTTTCATGGGTGGGGCATGGTCCTCTTTTTCTGGGCCTTTGGTATGCACAACAGCCGCGGGAACCTCGCGGTCACCAAATACACAAAGGAAGTTCAAAACAAATAGCGTTTTGGCCAATCTCTTCTGCACATCTTTGACTTCATCATGTTTTTGCAGGTATTGCTTCAGGGTCTGATTGGTGCGCTCCACAATAGCCTGCCCTGTGGGGGAGTGAGGAATTCCCGTATTGTGTCATATGCCCCACTTCTGACAGAATCGCCGCATGGTGGCACTAGTGTATGCTGGCCCATTATCTGTCTTTAATTAATCTGGGACCCCCATGACAGCAAAACAGCTTGTAAGATGTCTGGTAACATGCAGGGCCTTTTCCCCTGTCTGTGCAGTAGCCCACATGAATCTGCTAAAAGTATCAACTGTCACATGGATATACTTCAAATGACCAAATTTCAAATGTTCGTGGGTAACATCCATTTGCCACAGTTCATTTGGCCCAGTTCTCCTAGGGTTCACTCCAATGCCTAAACCTAGGTCATGATTTCCACGTCGGGCAGGCACGCACAATCCCTCTAGCNTCCCGTATTGTGTCATATGCCCCACTTCTGACAGAATCGACGCATGGTGGCACTAGTGTATGCTGGCCCATTATCTGTCTTTAATTAATCTGGGACCCCCATGACAGCAAAACAGCTTGTAAGATGTCTGGTAACATGCAGGGCCTTTTCCCCTGTCTGTGCAGTAGCCCACATGAATCTGCTAAAAGTATCAACTGTCACATGGATATACTTCAAATGACCAAATTTCAAATGTTCGTGGGTAACATCCATTTGCCACAGTTCATTTGGCCCAGTTCTCCTAGGGTTCACTCCAATGCCTAAACCTAGGTCATGATTTCCACGTCGGGCAGGCACGCACAATCCCTCTAGCCTCCTCCATAGTGATACGGAACTGTTTGTGCAGGCCCCTCACATTCTGATGAAAGGTAGCATGGGCTTCTCAGGCGAGGCTAAATTCACTTAAGGGAACAACAGCAGAGACAAGACTGTCAGCTATGGCGTTGCCCTTTCCTAGCCCTTCATTCCACTTGTGACTGCGAATGCGGAGCACCGCATAGGCCTTTTTGCGCTGCCTCACGGCCTGCTGCAACTGACACAACAACAAAAACAGTCTCTGGTTCTGCACATCCTTAATGCGTGCTGTCTCAATCCGCTGAGCGACCCCTGCCACATACAGGGAGTCGGTTACTATATTGATATGATCCTGCTCCCAAGCACAAAGTACCCAAACTACAGCCAGTAGTTCAAGTGTCTGTAAGGAGTCCATGGGATCAGCATTCAATAATTTGTGGCACCATTGCCTGCCATCGTGCCAGACCGCGACAGCTTTCATGGATCTCCTTCCAGCATCTGTAAATGCCGTAATTGCATCAGTCAGGGGTTGGAGAGATACCTTCGGCAGCGGCACCCATTCATGCATCTGCATCCATTGTAAAATAGGCGTCTTAATGGGGAGAATGCTTATTGGGCTTCCTTCTGTTAGCAAACTGGCACGCAGGGCTTCGGAGTGTTGCAAATACCAGTCCAACACCTCCCTTTTTATCGGCACATAAATAGTGCCTGGCTCTGTCCCAGTCACCTGCACTGTTCTCATTCGGCCTTTCCGTACCAACTTGGCCATGTTATCGATCTGTTCCTGTAACGTCGATTTTGGCTGCAAGGTTGTAAAGATCCATTCCAGGACCACCGGCTCCCCCTTTTTCTTTTCCTGAGTCAATGCAGCTAAAAGCTGGGTAGGACCTGTTAGGATGGTAAGGTCCACAGGGAGCCACAACGCCCGTCGGGACATGGCCTGCTCAGCTATGCAGCTTCCAATGTGCTGTACCTGCGTTTTCTGGGCTTCCGTAAGGGTGACAGGGGCAGCCAGGTCCGTGCCCTTTAACAAGGACCTTAAAACGTCCAGATCATCATTAGAGAGTCCTAATACCGGCCGTAACCACTGGAGATCACCAAGTAGCCGCTGAGCATCATGGAGGGTCTGTACCTCTGTGCACAATTCTAATTTTTGAGGACAAATTGCGGAGTCTGAAATTTGCCAGACCACATATTTCCAAATAGGAGTGCACTGTACCTTTTCGGGTGCAATAATCAAACCATGCCATTTAAGCTGCTCAATCAGCTCATGTTCCTGTTGGGGCGTGAAGGGATTCTCTTGCGCCAACAATATGTTGTCCATATAGTGGTAAATGATAGTCCTCTTCCATCTTTGACGAAGTGGTTGCAGGGCGGCATCTACAAATAGCTGACATAGGGTAGGTGAATTACGCATTCCTTGAGGCAGGACCACCCACTCAAATCGTTGGGCTGGGCCTTGCTTATTGGTAGACAGCAAGGTAAAGGCAAATCGCTGGGTTTCCTTTTGGTGTAGGTTGATTGTGAAAAAACAGTCCTTTAAGTCCACAATAAGTAGGGGCCATTTTTCTGGTAGCATGGCAGTATTTGGCAGGCCTGGTTGCAAGGCCCCCATTGCTTGCATTTGTGAGTTAACGGCCCTTAAGTCATGAAGAAGATGAAACTTTCCTGATTTTTTCTTGATGACAAAAATAGATGTATTCCAAGGGCTCGTAGACGGGCGAACATGGCCCTGGGCCAGCTGCTCTTGCACAAGGGCGTGTGCCTGAACTAGACTTTCCTGTTTCAGCGGCCACTGCTCAACCCACACAGGATCCTCGGTGAGCCATGTCAGTGGAATTGGGAAAGTCCATGCAGTGGCCATTACCGAAAAGCCGCGTCAGTTGTCAACACGGCTCCGAGCTGGCTTAATACATCGCGACCGACAAGGGCATGATATACCCCTGGTGGTAATGGCATGATGGTTAGTGGCAAGGTTACTACCTGGCCGTCAATGTGTAATGTTACGGGGGTACTGCGCTGAACGGCCACGGCCCTGCATATTCCTTCTACTGCTCCTGCAGCGTTTCGCAGGGGCCAGCCCCGTGGTCAAGCAGAGCTCGAGACTATAGTGAGGTCAGCTCCAGAGTCCAATAAAGCTCGCAAGCGCATCATCTCTGACCCCATCGACAATGTGACAGTCACCACAGGTCGAGTGTTCATAGGCACAGTTAGTAGGGCCATTCCTCCTGTGGAGCCAAATCCACAGTCACCCTTTGGTGGAGTTCCGCCGCTGGCAACTTCTTGAATCAGTTGCGGCAGCAGGACTAACTGAGCAATGCGACTTCCCTCAGGGATCATTACTGGGGGAAAATGAGTTTGCAACATAATTTTTCTCTCTCCCGTACAGTCCGCATCAATTAGTCCTGGAATTATTGTCAATCCTTTAATGGCAGCAGACGATCAGCCCATTAGCAGCGCACCATAGCACTGCCTGTTACGGGTAAGTGGCCCTCGGACTCCAGTGGGGACACAAACAACTTTCTTATCAATCAATGTTACATCTATTGCGGTTGCCAGGTCCAAGCCGAGGCTTCCTGCGGTGCTGGGACATAGGCTGCTGGCTGGGGATAGTTCTCCGGCATTGGGCTGTGTGCTACTGCTGGGGCTGCTGTTGGGGTCATCGCGCGGCAGCCCCTCGCGCTCGGCTTCCCATTTCCCTGTCTCCGTCGATAAGCCGCGGTGTTATGGTTGTCCATCTGACACTTGGGGCACCAAACTCCGCTCACGGTGCATTCGTGATGCATATGTCCTTGTTGTCCGCAGCGAAAACAACGCAGACGTGAAGGCCCGTGGGGTGCGGTGGACTGCTTAGCTTGCAAAGGCTCCAGGGCTGCTAAAACCTGCCCCTGGCTTTCCTGAATACTGTGCCCTACCTCCCTAACGGCCTCAACTAACATAGCTTGGTGACCTACAGGCACCCTGCTCATCCTTTCTAACATAGCTTCCACACCAGCATCAGCAGGCATTGTTACTAACATAGATCAAGTAGCTGCGTTCGTGTTTTCCATAACACATTGGCGCAGCAAGGTGCCTTTCATCCATTCCTGAACATCTGAGCAATTAATCGCATCAGTTACTCGATCTACAAAGGTGGAAAAAGGCTCCTCCCTACCCTGCTTGATACTCATATAAGAGGGAGTAGCGGGGGTAACTCTTACTTTCCCCAAAGCTGCTCGAGCTAATCGCATGGATTCCTTTAACACATCGGCACCTAACGGGGCTTGGTTTTCTATAGTTGCATACCGGCCTGTTCCCATAAGTTGCTCCACTGTAACTCCTTGCAAAGGATCGGCAGCGTCTCTATGCAGATTGGCTGCGGTGTCACACAGATTATGCCAGTGTGCCTGCCACAACATCAGTTGCGATTGAGACAAAATCATCCTCATTACTGTCTTGATATCTTTCTGCAGCAATATACCAGTGCCCCAGATGTAATTTAACATCTGCTTAGCCAGTTCCGCATGGATACCTGTCTCAGCCACCGTGCTTCGCAATTGTGAAAGCAATTTCCAGTCGAGAGGGTTATAATTAGCCATAATGCGCCCCTGCCCATCTTGTGTGAATATCACAGGAAAAGCGTGCATATCATCTAGCTCTTGGAGTAGGTTCTGATCCCCTGCATTTATTGCCTCCCTCATGATGGCTCTCCAGTCTACCCTTGTGATTTTCACACCCCCAGGCTGGTCTCTACCTGACTTAACTTGAAGGTTAACCTTTTCATGATGATATCGTGCTGCCCCCTCCTGTAACTGAGACTCATAGTCAGGTGGCAATTTGTCTGGATCTCCGCGGCCATGTGCCTCCAAGGGAGGTGCAGAAGGTTCACAAGATGGTGGGGGAGGAGGAACCTCAGTAGGGGCTTTTTCGATTACAATTGACCGGGTTGCGGGAGGTGTAGGGGTATTGTCACTCCCCAATTTTAGCCAACCTGCTGCGGAATCCGGCTCCTCCTTTCCTGCCGGCACGTCCACTTGTAAATATGAGCTTGCTACAGCGGCGACCTTCTGTTCTGCGTGATACTGTTTTAAGTAGTTAATGACTGCTCTCCAGGGTCACCCCAGCTTTGTCACGGTCTTATCCTCATCGATTACCTTAGCCCATAATAAGTCGCCTAACTTTTGCCATTCGTTAACATCAAAAACTGTATTAGGGTCAGAAAAACAGCCTTGTGCTGTCCCATATGTCAATAATCCAGCTAACTCCTTCTTAAGGTCAATATCCTAATCCCTAATTTCCTGCTTTTCTAAAAAGCATTTTAAAAGCTCATAGGCTGCCTGTCTCTCCATCTTATCTAAATACACTAATCCTGGCGCCAGTTGCAGCTTACCTCGCAGGCAGTCAAAGTCGAGCGGTGGGAGCTCCGATATCGGGTCGTCCCAGGCACGGGAGCGCTAAATGCCAGTGTTGTTGCTCCTTCTGCCCTCCGGTCACTGCTCACCGGTGCTTTCTCCCCTGTCGCTCCTGTCAAGCCTCCGATAGTATCACGTCGGGGTCACCATTTGCAGAGCGACGAGGGAAGACGCGGACAATCAATATGATTAGTCATCAACAGGTTATATTTATACAAGCGCTTCATTGCTAAACATACTTGTCCATTAATCATTGGCTTATTGCTAAAGGCTACATTTTACTAATCCAACCCCCTTGCGGTTACAGCTGCATGCTACATCCTCATTCCTTCAACCACAAACATCCTGTTATTGTACCACTCTCAGGCTCAAGGTTATACTGACCTTGCCTGTTCCCGTGAGAACAGCTGCTGAGCTCAACATTTGGACTCAGAACCATTTCCTCTACGGGCATGTGGCCCTTATCCTTTAGCCATTTCTCAACAGAGCATCTCCCTTATGAGGAAAGGCTGAGAGAGCTGGGACTCTGTAGCCTGGAGAAGAAAAGGCTGAGGGGAGACCTCGTTAACGCTTATAAGTGAAGGGTGGGTTGAAGGAGCTGGACTGTTTTCAGTGCTTCCAAGTGACGAGGGGCAATGGGCACAAGCTGGGACACAGGAAGTTCCAATAAAATATGAGGAAAAACTTCTTTACGGTGAGGGTGACAGAACACTGGAACAGGCTGCCCAGGGAGGTTGTGGACTCCCCTTCTCTGGAGATTTTCAAGACCCACCTGGATGCAGTCCTGAGTAATGTGCTCTGGGCAATCCTGCTTTAGCAGGGGAGTTGGAGTGGATGATCACTAGAGGTCCTTTCCAACTCTGACAATTCCGTGATTACAAGATATGCTTCAGCCCTGGTGCCAGAAACCTGACATGTCTTGGCATGAATGGATCACGTGATGAACTACGCACTAATGTTGCTGCTGAGTTTTCTTATTCTCTCTGACAGCTGTGAGGGTCTTGGCAAAATGTGTCTGACGACTTTAAGAATCATTTAATGGTTTGGGATGGAAGGGACCTCAAAGATCATCTAGTTTCATCCCCCTAGACTTGGGCAGTGATATGTCCCATTAGACCAGGTTGCTCAAAGCCTCATCCAATCTGGCCTTGAACACTTCCAGGGATGGGACTTTCACAACTTCTCTGGGTAGCCTGTTCCAGTGCCTCACCATCCTCACAGTAAAAACTTCTTCCTAAGATGTAATCTCTTCTTTTTTAGTTTAAAACCATTACCCCTCATCCTATCACTACATTCCCTGATAAAGAGTCCTTCCCCATCTCTCCTGTAGGCCCCCTTCAGGTACTGTAAGGCTGCAATAATGTCTCCCCGGAGCCTTTTCCTCTCCAGGCTGAACAAACCCAAATCTCTCAGCCTGTCTTCATAGGAGAGGTGGTGCAGCCCTCTGATCATTTTTGTGTCCCTCCTCTGGACCTGCTTCAACAGGTCCATGTCCTTCCTGCACTGAGGACTCCAGAGTTGGACACGGTACTCCAAAGTAGGGTTTCACAAGAGCAGAGTAGAGGGGTAGAATCACCTCTCACGACCTGCTGTCCACACTTCTTTTGATGCAGCCCAGGATGTGGTTGGCTTTCTGGGCTGCTGGTAAACACTGCCGGCTCCTGTTGAGCTTCTCAGCCACAAGGACCCCCAAGTCATTCTCCTCTGGGTTGCTCTCAATCCATTCTCTGCACAGCCTGTATTTGTGCTTGCCCTGACCCAGGTGCAGGACCTTGCACTTGGCCTGGTTGAACTTCATGAGGTTCACGCAGGCCCGCCTCTTGAGCCTGTCCAAGTCCCTCTGGATGTTATCCCTTCTCTCCAGCGTGTTGATTGTGCCACACAGCTTGGTGTCGTCAGCAAACTTGCTGAGACTGCACTCAATTCCATGTTACCAACAAAGATGTTAAACAACACCGGTCCCAGTACTGACCCCTGAGGAATGCTACTCATCACTGGCTTCCACTTGGGAATTGAGCTGTTGAATGCAACACTTTGAGTGTGGCCATCCAGCCAGTTCCTTATCCACTGAGTGGTCCATCCATCAAATCCATGCCTTTCCAGTTTAGAAACCAGGATGTCATGCAGGACAGTGTCAAGCACATTGTATGAGTCCAGGCAGATGATGTCTGTTGCTCTTTCTTTATCTACCAACTCTGTAACACCATTGTAGAAGGCTACTAGATTTGTCAGGCATGACTTGACCTTGGTAAAGCCATGTTGTCTGTCAACAATCATCTCCTTATTTTCCAAGTGCCTTAGCAGAGATTCCAGGAGGATTTGTTCCATGATCTTGTCAGGCACGGAGATGAGACTCACTGGCCTGTAGTTCCCTGGGTCTTCCTTTTTTCCCATTCTGAAAATGGGGGCTATGTTTCCCCTTTTCCAGTCAGTGGGAAGTTTACCAGACTTCCATGACTTTTCAAATATAATGAAAAACGGCTTAGGAACTTCATTCACCAGCTCCCTCAGGACCTGTGGATGAATTTATCAGGTCCATGGACTTATGCACCTTCAGGTTCCTTAGATGGTCTCAAATGTCATCCTCTCCTACAGTGGGCAGTTCTTCATTCCCATAATCCCTGTTTTTGCCTTCTGAAACTTGGGTGGTGTGGTTAGCACCCTTGCCAGTGAAGACTGAGGCAAAAAAGTCCTTCAGTACCTCAGCGTTTTCCATATCCTGGGTAACCATGTCTCCTGTTTACTTCCGGAGAGGGTCCACATCTTCCCTAGTCTTCCCTTTCTCTCTGACGTGGTTATAGAAGTTTTTGTTGTTGTCCTTGATGTCCATGGCCAGATTTAATTCTGTCTGGCCCTTAGCTTACCTAACTTGGTACCTGGATGCTCAGACGATTTCTCTGTATTCCTCCCAGGCTACCCGTCCTTGCTGCCACCTTCTGTAGGCCTCCTTTTTGCTTTTGAGCTTGTCCAGGAACTCCTTGTTCATCCATGCAGGTCTCTTGGCTTTCTTGCCTGACGACTTTTTTCTTGGGATGCACCCCTCCTGAGCTTGGAGGAGGTGATCCTTGAATACTAACCAGCTTCCTTGGGCCCCTCTCCCCCCCAGGGCTTTATCCCATGTTACCCTGCCAAGCAGATCTATCAAGAGGCCAAAGTCTGTTCTCCTGAAATCCAGGCTACTGAGCTTGGTGCACATCCTCCTTGCTGCCATAAGGATCTTTACTATTTCATATTCACTGCAGCCAAGGCTACCCTTGAGCTTGACATTCCACACTAGCTCCTCCTTGTTGGTAAGGAAAAGGTCCAGCATGGCTCCTCTCCTCGTTGGCTCCTCTACCATTTGAAGAAGAAAGTTGTCGTTGACACATTCCAAGAACTTCCTGGATTTCTTGAGCCCTGCTGTGTTGTCCTTCCAACAGATATCAGGGTGGTTGAAGTCCCCCATGAGGACCAGGGTCTGTGAACATGATGCTGCTCCTATCTGTCTATAGAGGGCTTCGTTCGCTCTGTCATCCTTGTCAGGTGGTCTGTAGAAGACCCCTACTGTAACATCACCTGCCCCTGTGTTCCCTTTGATATTGACCCATAAGCTCTCTGTTGGCTCTTCATCCATCCCCAGGTGGAGCTCCATGCTCTCNCCACCAAGGCCCTATACTTTTGTGGTTATGATGTGCCAGGCCATCACATCCACACAGTCCAATAAACTCAGTTATCCCTCTCCTCCTCCTGGCTGGAGGCAGGCCCCCCCTAGTTTTGACTAGAGGGCCCACCACTTCCATCTGCGACAGTTGCATGTTGTAAATCAGGCTCCAAAGCCCATCTCTGCCTTCTGGGGGAGTTTTCTCTGGAAACTGGAGCAGCATGTCTCCTGGAAATCCCTCCCTGGGGGTAGTTTTACTCCGCAACTCATGTACGTCTGTCTGTAAAGCCAAAGTAGGTTTTCCATCCCAATTCCTCATGTTTTCTCCCTGATTTTGCAGGGTAGACCACAGGATGTGTCGTGGTGTGCTTTGTTTCTCTTGACCAGGTTTATTAAGGAAGCATTTGTCCCCAACTGAGACATTGGCATTACCAAATGATTTCTTCAGCACTGAGACTCTGGCCTGTGTGGCAGAAAGATTATTTGCATAATGCTGCATTTGAGCATCCATATCGCCCACTGTCGGTGCCTCATCGTCTTTATAGCAAAATAATGCCAATACATTAGCATATGCTGCTGGTGCACTCAGTACCCACTTGCACCAAATGGGTCCAGTAATTTTGAGTGCATCTGGATCTAATGATGTCTGCAGGTCATCCAAACTGCTGAAAATGATCTCCCGCACAGCTATTTCCCTCAGATTCTTAGCACCTCTCTCAATAGTTGTCCATTTGGATGGCTGGTACATGATATTGTCCCTATAGGGATACCTGCTCCTCACGCTTAACAGGAGTTGCCTCCAGAGGGTGAGGGATTGTGGTGGTCTTCCAAGAACTCTGTCAGCACCCAATTCTCTAGCCAATGGTGCTAGCCGCTTGGCTTCTCTACCATGTAAGTCCAAACTATCAGCTCCAGTGTCCCAGCATCGGAGCAGCCAAGTAACCACTTGCTTGCCTTGCTGATGACTGTAATCCTTACGTATGTCTCGCAGCTCACTTAGGGTTAATGATCGAGTAGGTTCTTCTGTTATCGTATTGCCTGATGTCCCTGGTTCACTGATGCTATCTGGTGCTACTGCACATTTCTTCTTATGTATGGGGTTGACTGACAGTGTCACTGATTGGGTCTGTAGGTCAGCTGCATCATCCAACCAAGGTCGAAGTAGGTGGGGGAAGCCGCCGGGGTCTCTACAGGAACAATGTCTGTCAGGGGGGCTGGTGGGGTCTCTACAGGAGCAATGTCTGTCAGGGAGGCTGGCAGGATCTCTACCCGATATTTCCCTCTACAGCAGATTCGGCCCATAAAAAAGAACAAGCCTGCAAAAAGTAACAATATAAGCACGATGAACAAAATATTCCATGGCTATTCCAAAGTCTCAAAAACTTTTACTATTGATGTATCAGAACATACAAAGCCTTAAGAGATATCCTCCCTGCTTGCTAAATGGCCCATAATATAACCCAAGTTGGGCAAAAGGCTCAAAAAAGGGGCTCCTGCCATCACAAGGTGAGTCTGACTGTGGTGATTCACGAGATGCAATTACATAAGTGACAAAAACCGGAACGATTACAAAAGACCTGATAACATAGCAAAATACTGCCACACAAAATAACAAGGCAATGTTTTTAACTCAACATTTAGAAATTATAAGCTGCCCAAAATCAATGAGAAACACCAAACAGCTCTTGCACCACTCCCATAGCTGGCCACATCAGGCTACACAGACATGTCCGAGAATTCTGTCTACAGTCCTTTGAAACCACTGCAACAGATTCATAATGACTGTTCTACAAATCCAATCAAATCTGTTTAAATTTTCAACCCTTCAGAACTCTGAAATTAAGGCCTATGGTTCTCCCATCGCTATTTGAATTAAGTGCAAACAATCCCTTCCAAGGGGAGTCTCTACCATGTCTGCTATAGGGTGCTTACTTTTTATGCAGACACAGAGCCAGCTGCAGCTTACCTTGTGGCTAAGAGCAAGCAGCCTGCAGAAACCTGGTTCTATGGGCTGGGATTGATTGCTCCAAGCAGCTGCTTGGGCCTGCAAAAGAATAAGCCTATTTGAAAAGACTTCATTGACTCAGATGCAATGTTCACAAGGTCTTCAGCAGAAGCTGGCCAGTATTTGGCCTTAATATGGAATCCAAAAACCTGTTTGCTCCTTTGTTTTTCTCTATGTGTGTCTTTCTCCAGGTGTGTCTTTTTCCTTTATTACCAGGGAAGAATTGGGGCAGCTGAATTTCTACCTGTCTAGCGCTAGGACCTTAGCATGGAAATGTGATTATTGCACTTTGCATGTCATAAGCTGCTCTGTAACTTCCACATTGAGGATGTAACATCAGCACTGTTTTCAGAAGGTACATTTTTGGAGGAGACCCAGTGCCTCCATCGTAAGTAAGTTGTTAAATCAGTGCAAAACAGAAGTCAGATAATGCATTTAGATGTTTTATACACTTAATGTCAAAAGGAGAAGGCAACAATTGTTTTAGCTGGGTTTTGGGGAAGCTGGGTGCAGGCACAAACTACATTAGCACTACAAGGGGGAAAGGACTGTACTGAAAAACTGATTTTCTCTGCATGTGTCTCTGTCACCAGTGGAAGTTTCTCTGTTTATACAGCCACATATTTCTAGCACTTGTGAGGATGAACCAGGTCAGTTGGTAGAGCATGTACCCCAGTGATAGCAGTTGTCTCCAGCTCTGACACTAGATGACCCATGGCTCTGTAATACAAAGTGTACCCAAGTGGGAGCAATAAAGCACCCAAAGCATTTTGAAATGGGACTGGACTGGGAAGTTTGCAAAGCATTTGACAATGTCCCACATGACATCCTTGTCTCAAAATTGGAAAGTCATGGATTTGATGGATGGACTACTAGGTGGATAAGGAACTGGCTAGCTAGCTGCACTCAAAGGGTTGCGGTCAACGGCTTAATGTTCAAGTGTCAGCCAGTGACAAATGCTGTTCCTCAGGGGTTGGTAGTGGGA
>VXBJ01002296.1:6944-17405 GCA_013400055.1 Nycticryphes semicollaris
TTTCTTCATATATGGTGTGTACATAGACAGCCAGTTCGACAAATCTTTACATTTTGAAAGACTGCTTGTTTTTCTTTATACTTTACCTACTGTCTTGTTTAGTCTGCATTAGTGACAACCATTTTCTTGTTTGATAGAGTGGATAAAGCCATAGGCTTTCAACAGACTAACTGCTAGTTTTGCATTTTTTTCATTGTCAGTTCTTATTTTAAGCTTTCTCTATTGCTCTGTATTTTGAGAATATTTTCCCACCTTCATTTCTTTAATAGTATTTATAGTGTATATGATCTTATTATATATAACAGCTCATTTTCTATTTAAAAGAATGTATAGTAATGTAACTCAGTGCTTTATAGTTCCTGTTGTATTGTCCTCTATGCAAACACCCTTTTTTATATTTTCTGTATTCTTTTATATAACTGCTTTTAACTGCATGGATCAAAATTGTACACAGCATAGCAAGTGTGGGTGAATGATAACTTACATGATAGCTTCTCTAGTTTCAAAATCTGAAGGAGTCATTCATAATACTAGTTTTAGAGCTGTAAAAACATATTTGTTTTCTTACAGGTTGGATGCTATAGCTAGAGATGCTGAGCTAGTTGATAAATCTGAGATGGACCTTAGACGTCTGGGAGAACTTGTACATAATGGATGCATTAAGGCTTTAAAGGACAATTCCTTTGGACAAGAAAGAGCAGGTGAAGTGTGGGGATGGGGGAAAGGAATAAAAAGTCAAGAGATCTGAATAATTCTTGCAAAACAATTGTGTTGGGGTAAACATTAACAAAATGTTAGCATGCTAGGTGATATAGAAAAAAAGGATTACAGTAAGAAAAACTTTTTGGTTTTGTTTTTTTTCCCCTTTCCCCGAGTTGTTGCAGTAGAATGCAGCATGTTTTTGCTGTACTATGAAATTTAAAATTAATATGCTATTATTATCTGGAATACCTTGGGTTTCTGGGTTTTAATTAAAGTGCTTGGTTAAGAAAAAGTAATTTGCTGTAATTGATTGTCTGCTGCTATAGCATTAAACTTTCTTTTTTCTTTTTTTTTGTATATAAGATACAAAGGCTAAATATTTTAATAATTTGATCCTTTATTTTAAGGAGGTAGGCTTGGAAAAGTTAAAGGCCCGACATTCCGAATATCAGGAGTGCAGGTAAATGCAAAGCTAGTCATCTCTCATGAAGAAGAGTTGGCACCATTGCACAAATCGATTCCTTCAGATCCAGAAGAAAGGAAAAGGTGTTTTTTTTCTTTTCTTAAAAGAAACCATAATGTAAAAAATTATTCAAGGCTTTTATGTATATATTTAAGCAGTCTAGACTCTAAGCATACTGGGACACCAGTGTAGTTCCATTCCCTTTAAGAACTGGCAGCAGAAATCTGCTCCACATCCTTTAATCTTTCTTCCCTCTCCTTAGAAGCCAGTATTTGCTTTGGCTTCTGAACTGTATTCATTGGGGACTGGGTTCAGCTACTCTTAAATATTCCAGACTAGAAATTAGGTTTGTTGAGGAGCTGCTTTGTGTCATCTCTGCCTGAGAAAAAGCAAGTAGAGTGGATGATAATTATTGGTAGTTGTTTAGCCCTCTAAATGTTTTAGTGTATCACAGTCCCTAGACTATCTGCTTATTCAGTTAGAAACTTCACTTGAGTAATATTTTAAGCTTATCTTCATGGTTAGCCAGGTCTGACTCAATCCATGACCTGTCTGATAGATGTCTGATGTTCTTTATATCTTATCTGCTTTAAAGCATGTTTTGGTACTGATTTCAATAAATATTTCATAGAAATTGTAAGAAAACCGTATAGATATCTGAATTACTTACCTAAATATGCCAGGATCTTAGTGATGTGTGGCATGTTCCCCTCTCCCTTTCTAAGTTGGAGAAGATTGCTTATTTATATTTCTAATTTATTTCTACTAGATATGTCATCCCATGCCACACCAAGGCAGCTCATTTTGATATAGGCTGGGGTAAGGAAGATGATTCCAATCTGTTAATAGGTATCTATGAATATGGCTACGGCAGCTGGGAAATGATAAAAATGGATCCTGATCTCAGTTTGACACAGAAGGTATGTCATCTACAAAATTTCATCAAGGACTTTTTTTTTTGTTTAGGTAATAATGCTAACAAGAACAGATACTAAAAGAACTTATTTTATGATAACTGAAATTGCACAGAAGTTAGGTCAGTTGTACCCCTTTGTATCCTTCTGGTAAATTATTAGATTTCAAGATTTTCTGTATTCAGTTGAAGTATACCTTCTTAGATTCTGTTATGTTTCTGTATTTCTATGTATTTGGATCTCTGTCATTTGAATTCTGTCTTGTCTTTTGTTTCCCTAATTTAAATGCTCTAGTTGTGTTAATTTTATTCTTGATCTTTTGGAGGGATGGTTGTTTTGGGGTTTTGGTTTGGTTTTCCTATCCCTGGTTTCTTTGCTTGAAACTGTCTTTCATTCACAACATGAGAATAACTGTACTCATCAGAGTAGTACCAGCACAATGGCTGCTTAGTAGTGAGAAACATTTAGGGAAAGACAAGTGAAGCAAACTCAATGAGATTGACATTTGGGATTTGAGGAGCCAGGAGCCAGGGCTGTGTACAAATCCGTTTAATGATATCCTGCCCTGCCTTCCATTAATTTGCTTGTTTTATGAAACCACTTATTCATATTTTTGTCTTCTGAAATATCGTGTGGTGGTGAGTTAATTCATTTAGAAGCACAAGGCAGAACTAGGAAATCTGTGGATGACAGTGGTACAGGAACTTTGAATTTCTTAGATAAACCATGAGAGTGGAAACAGAAATCTGAGGCTAGTTTCTTGAGTTTCCTGTAAACTTTGTAAGACCATTTCCAAGACTATGTTAGTTGTGTGTTTAGGGAAAAATAAAACATTTAAGAAATTCTCCATTCTTTGAAGCATGCTGGCATATTGGTCAGGTATAGTTGGAGTGGATTGGTTTTTTACCTTTCTTTTTTAATTCAGCTTTTTCTGTTCCCAGTGCTCCAGACTAACAGCTTCCTAATTTGATAATGTGTACTTGTAGTTGATACTACCATTGGTCTCCTCAGATTTTACCTGATGATCCAGATAAGAAACCTCAGGCCAAGCAGTTACAGACCCGTGCAGATTACCTCATTAAATTACTGAATAAAGACCTTGCAAGAAAAGAAGCGCAAAGATTTACTGGTGCAGTAAGTAAAGCTTGATATACAGTAGTGAAAGAACATAATATGCTTACGGGAATGTCAGCAGATACTTGTTTTATTCTTAGTTCCACTCTTCTTTGCCTTGTGTGATTTTTCTCTGTATTGCTAATCATATTGTATGAAACTAACTCAATGAATGAATTGCAAGTTTAATATTGCTTTATTCTTTCTTATTTGTATATATTCTCTAGTGTTGCATTAGGCTCAGTCTCCAGTCCTGAGAAAAGTTGTGGTCATTAGTGGCAATAAATTAAATGAATGCTTACTTTAGCATAAAAACCAAATGTTTTTCTGCAACTGTGGTGCAAAGACACTTGTCAGTTGACATAATAAAAGTACAAATTTGCATTCAGGGCAATTCAAAGAGGAGGAAAACAAGAACTAAGAAGAATAGAGCAACAAAGGCTGCAAAAATTAAAGAAGAAATAAAAAGTGACTCCTCATCACCACCCTCCGAAAAATCTGATGAAGATGATGAGGATAATGAGGTAAACATCATTCATACGCTAAAGATGACTATTCAGTTGTTTCTGTTAGTAATGCTTTCTGTTTGATCTTCTGTTTGACTTAAAAAAATTTAAGCACTTGAATGGCATCCTCCTTCTATGGCAGTTAATATTGCATCAATATAAGCACATGGTTGATTATATCTATCTTAATTTAATGATAAGACTGTAGCTCAGACATTATGATTAGTTTTCCAAATAATAATATCATAAAATAATGGCGCCCAATTGCAAGTGACATTGTGCAATTTCAATGTTCTTTAAAGACCTAAGCATTGTATCTGCTAAAAATGCAGTTTTAATGTAACATCTGAACATAAAAATGTTTCTGACTAATCCATCATTACTACTGATAATGATTCTTCAGCCTGAACTTCTGTTCAGGCCCAGGAAAAAAATCAAGCTTGGTTAGAAAGAACAACATGAATAAATAATGTTTTGAGACATGCAATTGAATGCTTCTGTGTATGCCAGGACTTTCATTATTCTACTAGACTACTCAATCTTGTTATATTTTTATTACTTCTGATGTATTCCTTTAGGCATTTGTTTTTGTTGGGTCATTTAAATTTATCACACAGCAGAAACCACTAGAGAGAGATTAAAAAAATACGATGAAGTTTAGGGGCCAGATTCTTCAGAACACCTCTGGAAAAGAGAAATTTGGAACTCTGTTCCCTTCTCCTGTGAATGGTTAATTTGTGGTCAGTAAAAAGTTACTGGAACAAAGCTGAAAAATTAGCTCAGTCTTGTGATGCCTACTTCCTTATTGGTTTTAGCTCTTTAGAGCTTAACTACCTTTTACAGAGGCAGATTTCTTTGGGAATATGAAAGTTAAATGAACTTAATTTCTCACACACCCCCATTACCCCTGCCCAGTCAATACTTGTGTCACATCAAGGAAATGAGTGAGTAGTCTTCATTTTGTTTTGGGAACTGCATCCAACTCCATTTGATAGGTGTTAAAACTAAGTCTAAAGTAATCACACATAGATAAAAAGTACATTTTAATCTGATGGTTACAAATCTTTTATAGTTAGGAACTCAATTTGATGTGACATATATGCTTGCGTATTGCAGGATGAGATTGTTTCAGTGAAACATTCACATAAAAAACTAAAAGCAGAAGAAGAAAATGAAGAAAAGCCTGAACCAGATATTGGTATAAAGAAGGAAGCTGAAGAAAAAAGAGACACAAAAGAAAATAAGAGAGATTTGAAAAGGGAGAAAAAAGAAAAAGAGGATAAGAAGGAATTAAAAATTATTAAAGAAAAGAGAGAAAACAAAGTAAAAGAAACTGTACAGAAAGAAAAAGAAGTAAAGGAAGATAAGGTAACTGAGTTTATTTTTCTTATATAGCATTGGAAAAGGCCACCAGGATTTTGTGAACAATCTTGAATTGAAAAGGTCATTTACTTTACAGTTGTCATTTCATTGAAATCTTTTGCATCATTTGAAGTTTTATTTTTACCACTTGTAACTACAAGGCCAGGCAAATGAAAATTACTTCTTTAGAGATGCATAGCTTAGTGGGACTGAGAGTACAAGTGGTGCAAGAAACTTGTCCATTGTTCTTCTCCATCCCTGAGAGAGAGAAAATAAAAGGTACTGTCATTGAATGTCAGATTATTATTTTTTTGTTATTATTGAAGAGAATGCAGTGATTACAGTAATTGCCTAATTATAGTATAATTCCAGCCCAAAAATAAGGTTTGCTTATCAGATACATTTTCATATTTTGTTCTTAGGTAAATGAAATCAAATCTGAAAATAAAGAAAAAAATAAAAAAGTTTCATTGTTGGATATTCCAGTTCATATTACTGCAACTAGTGAACCGATTCCTATATCTGAAGAATCTGAAGAACTGGATCAGAAGACATTCAGTGTGGTAAGTCCCTTGTTGATAACTTAGTGTTTACACTTGATATTCTACATGAAGACAATTTCTTATGTTCTTGATTCTGCTATTAGGCATTATAACACAGATATCTATTGCCAGTAAAATCTTAGATCAGTGAAGCATTATTGACACTATACTAAAGTCAGCTTTGTTTTGAGGCCAGCAGTTTTGTTTTATTGCATTTATGCAGTATGGTGAAGAGTATTTGTCTAGTCATTTATACTCTGAATAGTTTTAAATACAGACTGTGAAGATTCTTCCTCAAGAATAATTCATGGATAGTGCTTCTTCAAGGACAGAAATGAATTAATTTTAATGCAGCTGCTGTAGTTTAGAAATATCTTGCCAGAGTGATATCTCTGCCAAAAGAATTTCAGTTATATCGCTAATTTTGACCACAACAAAATCAGTATTGAAAGAAAAAAAAAGTAGTTAAATTCAATCTATGTAAAGTTTTATAGTTCGAATGGAGACTTTGCAAAGATGCTGAGGAGTTACTTTGAGCAGCTACATTTCTGCTGTGGAAGTTGTATCACTCGGGTCTCAACAGTTGTCTGTTACTGCCAGACAGGTTTACTGGGTCTACAGTGGTGCTGACCATGACAGGCAGATTATCTTGTTTTCCCATCAGTATGGTACTGAGCGGTTTATGTATGTGGGGGGGGTTGTTTTTTTATCTAAATGTTATGTGATTCATCCATAATTTCTAGGATATCTTGTGTGTGGCTAGGTGACTGAAAACCACTCAATTCCCATGTACAATTATGCTTCTCTGTTCACCTCTATGCTTAAGCGATGTACTTGGTAAACTGTCTTTTTAAAGGTTGCTTTAAGCTGTGGTTAGTGCAATATGTAATGTAGCTGCTTAATTACTTAATGGCATGAACTGTCAATGGAACAGATTCACTGATTTTTGAGTTGTCCCTAGATGTTGACACAGTGATGTTCTCCAAAACCCCTCACATTTTTTATTCTGGATATACAGACTTGCCTCTCTTCTTTAGTGGGAGTAGTTATAGGTCAGGTTTGTGTATAGGACTTTTTTTTTGGCCAGGCACTCTATTCCAGAAGGTATATTCATCGTTATGACATGGTCAGATGCAATCTAATTAGCATGTTTACCTTTACTCCTGTGGGTTGTTGAAATTAACTCATTTTACTTGTCTACCTTGTAACAGGTAAAAATATGCATTTCATTTGTCCACCTTGCCATTGTGACTGAATGGTATTTCCAAGCAAGTGCCTATAATTTAAAACATGCTAACTGGTTTATCTGCATTTACTATTAACACATTTGAATTAGTGTGAAAACTCAAGAATTGCACATATGGAATATATCTATGGATACATCTGTGTTGTCATCGCTGTTACTAATTTAGGCACACCTAAACTAGCATTATCCTAGATAGCTCAGTTTCTGTCAGTATCTGCATAGAACTCAGGCTTAAAAACTGCTCAGAGAAGGAATGCTGCTTCTCTGTTGAATATCAAGTTTCATTATTGCAGAAAGTATCTACTTAAAATACATTAAACTTTCTCATATTTAATCTTGACACTGAGTTTGTATAGCTTTTGATGTCTTAAAAAGTAAAATAAGTCTTGTGCTGAAAGTTAAACCCACGATTGTAAAACCTAGTTATAATTCCTTCCCCTCAGAAAATCTTTTATGTTACATTAGTGCTTTCTTAAATTTTTAATATTTGTTACATGCAATCTAATGTTTTCATATAGGAGTAAATTTTTCCAAATGAAACCTTGTAGTAAAACTAAAAGAGCTGTGAGTGAAGACTTGTTTTTCATTTGGCTTACAAGAGTACTGTCTTTGCCTATAAAAATAGCACAATAAGGGTGGGTCATGTTTTACAAATTTTACTATCTTTTAATTTTCCTTTGAATTAATGTATTCCTTTTTTACATTTTATAGTGCAAAGAAAGAATGAGGCCTGTGAAAGCAGCATTGAAACAGCTGGATAGACCAGAGAAAGGCCTTTCTGAAAGGGAACAACTGGAGCATACTAGACAGTGCCTAATCAAAATTGGGGACCACATTACTGAATGTCTAAAGGAATACACAAATCCCGAACAAATTAAACAGTGGAGAAAGTAAGTTATTCCACATGATTTTTCTTTAAAAATGAAAATCCATAATAGCTTCTATTAAGCAGAATAGTTTTTAATTATTTCTCTTGTTTCTTATTCTCCCTTTCTTGTATTTTTCTGGTGTATTAAATAAGGACTTATAAAAAGATGCTTATAAATTACTCCAGCTTTTAATCGATTCACTTTTTCATACTTGCATAGCAATTTGGAGTATATTTAAAGTTTAGTTCTTATTATTAATCTAGCTCTTTCAACTTTGAAGTTTGTTGTGGGGTTTTTTTATTTTTTTAATTCATACTAAAAATAGGCTGTTATAAATGTGTGTGTTGGAAGTTTGAATGATTTTGTGTTGCAGAATCCTTTATCAGATATTAACTATGAATTTATAAAAAACATATAACATACTCGGAGATGTATTTTAAATTGAAAGAGTTTTAAGTGTTCTTACGCATCTGTGAGGTGATAACTTTGGAAAAAATAATAAGTGGTTATATTTTGTTCTTAATACAGTTTGAGTTAGTTTTATCATACTGTGCACTTTAATCCTTTATGGTTTCAAATCTATCCTGCACTTCCATATATGACACTCAGTCAAGTGTTTAATTTCCTTGCAGACTGTTGTTAACATAGAATATTTCTGCTGTTTGTACTTGCTTTACTTCCATTACTTCAAAATACTAGGGTGAACTGAAATACAAACCCAATATCCATGTCTTAAAACACCTTGGTAAATGTTATATTTCTTGAAGTAGAAATTCATAGTGGAGCTACTAGAATATTAATTCATTATAATACTACAGTACCATACATAGATTATTAAAATTTGTATTTCCTCTGTCTTTAATAAGACATAGAATTTAGTAAAGGTTTTCATTCTGTGTTTTTTATAGAGATGTCATTGTGAACGCCATTGGCTGGTTGTGTCTACTTTTGCAAACCTCTAAGTCAAAACTATAATGTTTAAATCAGAGCAGATTAGATATTTCTTTAGCCTACTCACTTGAGATATTTCTGAACTAAGCACTAATTAGAACAGTAGCATTCTGTAGTCTTTTAAGGACTCCACCTGTAAACTTCGCTAAATGAATTCTAGACTTTAGATCTGGTGTCTGTGATTATAGAGGCAAATGTCTTTAGGGTTTTGGCTTCTTGACACCGAGTTGATTTGTTTTCCTCTCTTCCTTCATAGATTAGGATCAAAGTTTTTGCCATGCTACTTTCACCCTCTTTCAGATTTCCCATTTGGTTTCAAAAGCTTTGACCAAGCTTTGGAATTCTGTGAAAAAATCCTGTCTCTGATATCTTTAGGAAATGAGGCATGTAGGTCAAATTTCTTACACTGCAAGAAATTTCAAGTTTGGAAGAATCTTTACTGAGTAGTAAATACTCAAGTTTTCTGATATATTTAAAACAATCTTTCAGAAGACTTGCACAAAAAATTGAAAACTACATTTTTATGCAGTTGCACAAATCATTCTATTAACAGAATTGCCATCAATACTACTTTTCATATACTTTGCATTCTGCTGTCATTGTGATTAATAATTTGTCATTTCGTAATATTTAAGGAATTACTTTCTCAAATGTTTGAGATATAGCTAAGTAATGTTTGCTGTGCAGCTAGGTAATATTCTGTGTAACAGATTCCACAATTATTTCAGTTTACTGAAGTACTGTTGAAATAATTTCATTTAAGTCCACGTTCTGTTGTATGATACAATAAAAACTAATATATGGAAGAATTATAGCCTCTCTTTCTTTTTTCTCAGAAACCTATGGATTTTTGTCTCTAAGTTTACAGAATTTGACGCCAGAAAACTGCACAAACTGTATAAACATGCAATCAAAAAACGCCAAGAATCTCAGGTAATACTTTCAAGACTCTCTAAATATACAAATATATATTCTGTGTTTAATAACTGTTTTTTTAAGTATCAATTGAGTATACTCGATACATTTTAAGTGTATTTTACTGTTCATAGTAAACTAGTCTGTTTTCTTAGGATATTTTCTGAAGAATTCAGATGCAACTTTGCGATTTATCAATGACAATTTTTGTACTTGTCTCTTTTAGCAACACAGTGACCAGAATATTACTAGTAATCTGAATACACATGTAATTAGAAATCCAGGTAAGAAATCTTGATCATATTATCGTGCTGGATATCTTAACTGATGGTATGTAAAATTAAATAAGCTTAAAACTGTCTCCTAGAACTCCCATAATGCTGGATATCATAGTGATAGGCTGACTTACTTCAACTTCATTAGTTTGCTGATGAAATTCAACTGAGCATGGACTGAACTTGGTAACTACTGATTTTAGTTATTTAGTTATTTGGCTATTCTTTTAAAGTAAATAAATTAATTAAAAAAATCAAAACAAAACACTTTTTTGTATTTAATTTAATTTTGAGGAGGGAGAGAGGCTAACTCAACACCTGTAAACTTGGAGGCTCTCTTGGAGTCTCCCCAATAACTCCCCCACCTCCCCAGGTATCTTTAAAAAAACAAATATGAGGCTCTGCAAAGGGAACACAATCACAATGGGAAGAGTAATTCACTGTCTACAGAGGCGTCGTCAGGGTTAAGTCATACTAAAACTGGCATTAAAACAAGCTCAGTTAAGAAAAAAAAAGATAGGCTGTTGTAGGTGACTCCATTCTGAAGGGAACGGAAGGCCCGATATGCAGGCCTGACCCGCTTCTCAGGGAGGTCTGCTGCCT
>VXBJ01002297.1:44087-56358 GCA_013400055.1 Nycticryphes semicollaris
CCCCCTTCCCCCCCCCCCATTCCAGAGGTTTGACACGGGTCATTCCTCATTTAAGCAAAGAACTCACCTCTGCTCCTCTCCCAACCCCCCAAGCTCTACCTAGGGCCCCTCCACCCCCCCTCCTTTCGCTCTGGAGGAATTAACACCCCTCCAATGCCCAGAGACAGCCATGATACAGAAATTTCCTTTTTTATTCTTATTATTAATGCGGAATGTTACGCTGGCCCTGCCGAGATCAGTCCCGTGTCCCAGCTCAGACGGGCTCCCAGCCACCCTCTGACAGAGACACACAGAACCAGCCAGTCAGCTCAGGGGGTTTTGGTTTGGGGTTTTTTTTTTTTTTTTTCCTTCCTTCTCAAAAGAGAAAAAAAACCCAACTTTGCCTCAAAACCTGCCGTAGGGAGAACTACAGTGCATGGTCCAAAGGTTTCGAGCTCGAAGTCTGAGAATCCCTCTGGTTTCTTGTGCCTTGTTTTAGAAAAAAGAAGAGGAGAGGAAAAAGTAAAAGCCAACGGGGACGGAGCCTGCCCTAGCTTTAAAAACAAAGAAAAAGACAATAATTTTCATGCGTGTTTTAAAAAGGAGAAGGGGCAGTGTCTCTGAGTAACAAGAGCAGAGAGGAGGCAGCCGGGCCTATGTGGGGGGGGAAACTGCTGCACGTTCCTGATTTCACCTCAAAAAACCAGAAGGTGCTGAGAGAAGGACGCGTAGGCCCGGGGAACAGGCCGGTGCACACTCGTTATGCATCAGAAAACGAGAAATTATCTTCCTCCTGGGGTTTGCGGATCCAGCTGCCGTAGCCCATCTCTTCCAACGCGCTGAAGAAGCGCTGCTTGGCCTCTTGGTAGGCCGCGGCCGCCTCCTTCGCCTCTGAGTACACCGAGAGGCTCTGCAGGTCTCTGCGGTTGTTCTTGGCACACAACTGCTGGAAGAGGGCGAACATTCTCCTCTTGGACACACGAGACACCTCCAGCTTCGGTCTGGGAAGGGAAAACAAAGGCAGCGATGAAGGACACGACACTCAGAAGAGGGGAGAAATCTCCAATGGGGTGTCTGAGAGCTCTCCCGGCCCGGCCGGGCTCTGCTGTAGGGTCTGGGCGATGTTTTGTTTTGCCTCAAGAGCACTCGCTTACGTCAGTGTGAAATCCCTCTCTCCAACCCTCCCCAGGTGGAGGGTGCAGAGTGTACTTGTGACTTCAGGGCTGTGTGTGTCCCCCCCTCCTCTCCCCAGAGAGAAAAGCAGCGTCAGGAGAGGCTCTTCTTACCCATCTACTTTGCCTTTTGTGCCATCCAAGACTTCCACTTCGCTTTCGTCAGCAAGACACCAGTTCACTGAGGACTCCTTCGTCTTGCCCGTCTGCCTGGCAGAGTCGTACACACTGACTCGCCCGACCTGCCAGAGACAAGAGAGGGTTTAACACAGGTCCCACTGCGTGATCTTTCTGGTAAGGGGAGCCTCTCCCTTCCTCTGTCCCCCAAGGCAGGGGTTCAGCTCACCCCAAAAACCTGAGAGCACCAGCAGAGTTGGGGTGGGGTTCAGCCTGGAGAAGAGAAGACTCCAGGGAGATCACTAAGCTGAAGGCTTGAAGGCTACAGGGATGGCCTTAGTCTCCTTTTTCCCATCTCAAGTCATGGCCAGGAACCCGGGGACTCCATGGGATGAACCCCAAGACACGCAGTCTCCTTACCCAGGCTGTAGGTGACACTCCTCCTCCCCCAGAGTGAGACCTGAAACCCCAGGGCAGATGTGGAAGGGGTGGGGGGGAATGACGGACGGACAGACAGAAAGACAAAGGGGTGCCAAACCCCCAGTACCTCAGGATGGTTGATGTGATAAGGAGCCTGGAGCCTTCCCTGCAGCGTGTTCCCATCTCTGGCCAAGCGGCAGCAGATCGCACGCGTTAAATGCCCCTGACTGTACAAGTAACCTGGGGAGACAGAGGCAAAGGTGTGAGGAACTGGGCGATGAACAGGCTAAATCCCAGGAACCACAGCGCTTCTCACAAGCGCCGGAAAAGCTCAAGGCCACGTGGATCAGCAACAGCTGCCCATGCCCTGGAGGTGTAAGATCCAGAGCACGACACTTCTCACCGAAGGCACAAACAAGCAGTTTTTGTCTCACCCTCTAGATCACACGCGCCTTCTTAAAAAAAAAAACCAAAATAAATCCAAAGCCTTGGAGGAAAAACCCACTCCACCCACCGCCTAAAATCCACAAACTCCCTCCCAGCTCTGCCAAGAGCGACGGCTCAGTCTGTTACTCCTGCAGCCTCCACAAACCAGCTTTGCCATCGTTTAGGGGGTGGGGACGGGGTTCCTCGTGGCCCAGCTGAAGGGTGAGGGGCAGCACGTCCAATCCCAACCTGGAGAGAGCAGCGGTTCTCGTACCCAGTGTAACAGAGCTGAGATAAACCGGTTCGATGAAGTGGGACAGCAATGCCCCCTGCAAGCCCAGTATATTCCAGCGTAAGATTTTGTCGCTGCAGGACATGGTTCGCAGCCGCTCCCCGTGCTGGATCCCATCCCATGTGGGCACGATGTCACTCGACTCCACGGGAATCGTACCTTCCCCTGGCACAAGGGAAGAAGAAAAGCTTTTCTGTGGTATTCAGTAAACCAAAACCCCATCAGCCACTGCCCAAGGAACTCTCTTCTCAGCACAGTGAGCTCCGGAGCCAGTCTGTCTCCAGGTCTGGGGAACATTCTAGTATCCTGGGAAAAAGGGGAGCTCAGTATTGATGACAGACGAGTCATTTTTCACACGGCTGAAGCAGAATGAAATAGTGCTTGGGAGGGAGGGTGGAGACACAAAAGCTTCACAGCAAACCTCAGCTGTGCTCTCGCTACCGTGACAGTGCATCAGGTGGACTGGGAAGAGACCTCCTCTAATGCCCTGTCCCTTTTTACCCACCCCCTTTGCTTCCTGAATGCTTCGAACCACAGAATCCCAGAATCTCCGGGATTGGAAGGGACCTTGGAAGCTCATCCAGTCCAATCCCCCTGCCGGAGCAGGAACACCTCCATCAGGTCACACAGGAACGTGTCCAGGCGGGTTTGGAATATCTCCAGAGAAGGAGACTCCACAACCTCTCTGGGCAGCCCCTTCCAGTGTTCCCTCACCGTGAAGGAAAAAAAAAATCCCACAACAGCACCCCACAGAGAGGGGTGAGGAAACTCTGGAGCTCCAGAAAGGCTCAGAAGGGTGAACCGGAGCCACCCCACCGCGCAGGGAGCTCTCACTCACCGTTCTCCACCTTGGTCCGCAGTTTGCCTTGTTTGGGGTTCTCAAAGAGAGGTTGATGCTGGGTTTGTCCCACCACGCTCGCTTGGTCGCTGCAGGATTTATCAAAGAGCGCCCCGTCCCCACAAGGTGCTGTGCTAGAAAACAAACGCTCCCCAGGTTAGCTCAGAACCTCAGAAAGCAGCCAGGGCCGGGGGGTGTGACAGCGCTGCTGACCCCTGTCCCCCATCCCCCAACCCGACAGGAACCTGATGTAGAGGTGGAAGGTAATGCCGCTCTTGATTCTGAGTCTCTTCCCTCCTGCTGGCTCAAAAATGCTCTCTTCTGCAGAGGAAGGATTAGACGGGTCATACTTCATCAGCTCACTATAGAGAAACCTGAAAATAACAGCAATCAGGTCAAAAGGCTGCTTTGTTTCTCAGAAAAGGAGTGTTTCAGTCCAACCACCCCTGGGACAGGCAGGTCCAAAGCTCTGCCTCCAAGTCTCCTGGTCCTGGCACACGGGAAAGCGAAGACCAGGAGCCGTGGAATACCTGGAAGCCAACAAATAGCGCTTCATGCTACAGAAAAGGCACAAAATAAAGCAGATTTCCCACCACGCAGAGGACACCCAATAGAGAAATCAGCATTCTGTGAGGTGAGCAGAAGGGAGCAGGAGGAAAGGGAAAGGAGCCTGCTGGGCTGCTGCCTGCACACAGGCTGAGGTGGGTGGGAAGAAGACTTCAAGGTTGGTAACCCAGCACCTTTAGTCAGCACCGAGTCCACATGAAGCAGAAGGCAAAGGTATTATTAGCACAACCCCACGACCTCTTTACAATGACTGTGTCTTTTGTGGCTGCTTCAAGCCGGGGATGAGATAAAAAACCCAAAACCTTGAGATCTCCAACAGAGAGTCAAGGACTAAAGAACAAACCGTGGAGCTCCCTCAAGCAGAGCCCGAGCAGGGATTTATTTTGCAAGGCAAGGTGGAGCTCACTGTTCCCATCTCTGACGGGCTGGGCCGTGCTGGAGCAGCCACCATCATCCAGATGACCGGATTAACAGCCAGAGCACAATCCCCCGGGGACTTTAGAGCTTGCCAGGGACCTGTCCTCAACACCTTCCAGCCCTGAGAGATGCACAGAGTAGAGAGGGAGCAGGCAAAAAAAGGCTTTAAGCAAGCAGCTGGCTTTGCTGTTTGTCACAGAAGGGCAGGTATTAACAAGGCTCATCCAACTTCATCTCACTTTAGCTTTAAAAAAAAAAAAACCAGAACCAAAACAAGTGCCACACGGAATGTTTATAAAGAGAAGAGAACAATCGTGTGGTTTAGTTGGGAAAAAGAGGATTTCTGACTTAAATCAACGCGAAAACACCTTTGGTCAGTTTTCCTGAAGCCTTCTACACCCAGATGCAGAGGAGGCTGCAAGGGGACCCGGGCTGCAGAGTCCGCAGCACCTCAGAGCTGCGCTGAGAGCTGGCACCTTGCGTGCTGCCCAAGCAACCTCCGCCCCATGCTTTATTTTAAGTACATCAGATGCAGCCCTCGGGCTCTTGGCAAGGTTCCAGCCCAGTACTAATTTGGGCACCGGCCCTTTCTTATCAGAAAGAACTTCCCTCTCTTTAACAACACATGGGTAAACGGTGGTGTTAAGAGGATCACAGCTTCTCTCGGCACAGCAGGAGCAGCTCCATCTCCCTCTAGAAGGGGTCAGCACCTCTTGGCTGACTCCCCTCCTTCAGGTTTCTCCTCGTCTCACCTCACAAAGCCTCTTCGAGAAATGATTTCTGCGTGGCAGTCGTTCACCGTCTCCCCCTTCAAGCTCAGCTCTTCTCCTTTCACACAACGATTACCTGAAATAAATAAAAAGTGACAAGTGTCAAAGTCAACACTCAGCTTCACAGAAAGAGGGAGAGTCTCATCTTGCTTTAAGATTTACTTCTTTGGGCTCCTGAGTAGCAGCAGCAGCACACACACACACACACACACACACCCCCGACTATTCAATCATTATCCTGATCCAAGCAGTTAGGAAAACAAAGGGACAAAGAGCACACACTACTTCAGGGACAGCAGAGACTTAAACTGCCACAGGTTTGGGGGCAGCATCCCTTCCTGAGCGCTTTCCAACCCACCGCTCTGGGTGGCAGCGTGGCAGAGGGGGAGCTCAGGGACACGGAGCTGAGAGAAGCTGGGGATCTTGAGCTGAACGGCGTGAGGAGTCCACGCTCCGATTCACAGACCAGCGCCCAGCAATGCAAGCAAAGATTAAGGGCAATATAGCTGCAGGCACGTTCACTTTGTTCTCTCTCTCTAACCAGATCACTTGTGACACCACGAGAGCCCTGGGAACATTTCTTGCTCCCTGAAGAATCCTACGGCAGGAGCCATTCCCTCCTCGCAGCTGAGAGGGGATCTAGTGGGGAAGTGAGAGCTCGGCTTCCGCTGGGTCTTCTCCCGTCCGTACCCGTTCCGATGCTGACCACCGCTCCCAGGCCCGTGTTTCCTTTCCGCATGATGATGGCAGCCAGGATCTTCCTCCCCAGCAGGTTGTGCTGGATGCGAGCGGTGAGGGTGTTGAAGCGCTGGTGGCTCAGCATGGCCATCTGATCGTGCAGGGTGCTGCCACTCACGGGGAGCTGCGGCGGGGACACGAGACCAGGATTGCAAAGAGCCCACGAGCAGGTCACAAAGCGGCCCGAGAAGCAGCAAACCTGAAGCCCAGTTGTCCCAGCAGGAGGCAGGAACATAAAATACAAGCTAGAGACAGCGCGATTTGGGGTTGAGCACAGGGATATCCAACAGGCCAAGGGGCGGGTGAAGTTTCTTTTTTTAGGTATTTCTGGGAAAAAAAGTCTGTCCCAACATTTGGAGTTCTGCTTTGAGTGCACCGTTAAGAGGCAGCAGCAAGTTCCTGGCAACCAGTGAAAAGGGCCGAGAACGGCCTCCTGAGATTGCCAGGGGAAACCCCCATTGCAAAGGAACAAACCTCATCTTGCCTGTTCCCAGAGACTCAGCCAAGGAAATCTGTTCCTGGCGCTGGAGGAATTCCTTCCCCGGCTGCCTGTGAGGAGACTGCGGAGTCCCTCCCGTGGCAGAGGGGCACTGGCCTCCTCTAGCGCTGCCGACTGACAAATCTTCCCTGATGGCTTTTCTATTTAGAGCCACAGCTGCTGTGCTCAGCTGTGCAGCCTGGAAGGCAGCTTTTAAAAAAAAAAAAATAATCACATTTAAAGAGTTCTGTGATCTCTTAAAGCGGCACCAGCTTGGGACAGCCACCCTGACACAACCAGAGCTTCGCTCTTTTCTCTGATGCAGGAGGGTTGTTTTTTTTTTTTGAGCTGACACACAATTTTTAAGGCAGCGTGAAGGAATTTGGAAGCAGGTGAAGGAAATAAAAAAGCCCTAGAATCAAAAGTGAGCGTGTCCCCGCTCCACCACAGGAGCTTGTGGAAGAGTCTGATGGTGATTTAGCCCTACAGCAGGCGCCAGCAGGAGGGAAGAGGACGTCTGTGCCCTGAGGAAACATCTAACCCACTTCAGGAAAACATCAGCTTATTTACACCTACAGAGAACAAAAATCTCCCACTTGATCTTTTCCTGCCAGCCTCGGGGGGTGCAGGACAGGCAGGGCTACAAAAGCTGTGGAGAAAGAGGATTTACCTCAGCGATGTTCATCCCTTCCATGCGCTCCAGCTTCTCCGTTTCCCCAATCAGGACTCGAAGGGCTGCATCGGCTGCCTCCTGCTTGCCCTGCTTTTTGTTGTGAGCAGTTACAGCCGGGAACCAACGGCCTCCAACCTTCGCCTGATAAACAAACCTACAAAGACAGGAGTGGGCCTCTGAGAAACCAAGAAACCTACAGGTTTCAGCCCGATTTTTTACATTCTCTCAGCGGAGAGGAGCGGAGGTAAGTTGTTGCCATCCGGACACAAGGTTTGGAAGAGGCAGCAGCTCAGCTTGTTGCCATCTCAAACTGCAGCAGGAATTTTGCATTCTCTGCCTTTCCTTCGGCACAGCAGCAACACTGCAAAATTTCCTCCTGGACAGATCATAGAGTGGTGGAGGTTGGAAGGAAACTTTAAGGTCACCGTGTCCAACCATCAACCCCACACTGCCCAAACCCCTCACTGACCCACGTCCTTCAGCACCACGTCTGCCCAGCTTTGAAATCCCTCCAGGGACGGTGATCCCAGAGATGCAGCTACTCACTTGGGGTCGTGGGGAGGCCCTGACTGGTCGATGAGCTTGAACTCGGCGGCAAAACCATTGGAGCGGGCGTATTCCAGCAGGCCACTGACGGGGTTGACATTCAGGTATTTGATGAGCTCCCCAACACCCTTCGCTTTGGCCACCTGGGGTTCATCCGGAGTGGGGATCCAGGACCCACAGCTGTGCGGGGACTGGTCACCATGGGGCTTCAGGACAGGCTGGAGAAGAGCGAGAGAGGAGCAGCTGTTAAATACGGAGCAGTTGGTGCCACCACAGGCCAAGAGCACCCAGCAAAGCTCTGCTGGAGCCAGCACGTGGCCTTGCGGTGTGAAATCCAGCAGAATGTGAAATAACAGCAGGGGGGGAAATCCAACCCAAAACATTTGGGTCTTATAAAGAAGCTCTTTGTACCTGTTCAGGCAAGACACGGGGCACAGACTCTCCAGAAAGAATCTTCACAGCAACTTCTGCTGCCATTTGCTTTGCTCCCTTCTTGCTGTTTCCTACCACAGCAGGGAAAATTTGGTCACCCATTTTCACACAGTAGCTGAACCTGACAGGACATTATAGCACATGAAAAGTGTTAAGCACAGGTGTCTTGATCTAGTCATTATCCCTTTCTCCCAGTTCAAGGCAAATTCTTCTGGGTTATCTCCAATTTAAATCTACCATGATGGCCCTAAATACTCCCAGTAGAGCACTACCAGGTAGGGTACAGGAGTGGAACATGTTCCTGGACTGGTAGGAGAAACAGCATCCTTTCTGTGAGAAATGCCACTGGGTTTGGTCTCCTTCTGGAGGCAGATGTCTCGGAGGAGCCATACCCAGAACTCCTCGGATAAGAGGAAGGATATTAAAGAAAGGGCTTCTGTCCTCCCCAAAGCTGACAACAACGTGCCATACCTCGGATCGTGAGGGGGACCTTCCTGAGACAGCAGCTGGAATTCAATGGTGTTCCCCGATTTCTGTCCGTACTCCATTAACACGCTGATCGGGTGCTTCCCGGGAAGCAGGTTGAGATGAGCTGGAGCAGATGATGGCTCCGGCTCCGGATGCAAAGGCTGCAGCAAGAAGACGGAGGAAACCGGTCTCAGACTTAAACACTGTCTGAGCAGCCCCACAAAAACTCAGTTACAAAACCGAGACTCACCAATTCCGGTTCAGAGCTGTCGGAAGGCAATGGCTCCTCATATTTAATTCCACCAGGTCTTCCATTCTCCACTTCACTCATCAGGACCTTCATGGCGTTGGCTGCTGCCTCCTGTTTAGCAAGTTTTTTGCTCCCTGCTTCTGCTGGTGGGAACCGGCGCCCGTTAATCACTGCCTGGAACTTAAAACTTTGAAAGAGAAAACCAAAGGAGTAAGTTGAGAGGCAGAAATGTGACCTTCTCAGAGCGTGGCTGCTCCTGGAATTCAAGTGAGAAGAAACACCTGGTTCCTGGCTGGGAGAGCGAACCCAAAAGACAAAACCACCAAGGGTGCCCCAACAGCTCTGCATCTGGAGCTTGTTTCATCGCGTTTCCAGAGCTGTTCATGACGGAGCGGCAGCCCCAGCCTTTGCTCTGAAGGAACAGGATGAACTGCCTTGTTCCACAAGCGCCAGAGCCGCGTAACGCAAAGAGCAGCTTAGTTCCATCTCCTGCACAGGGATGGAGAAAGCTTGAAAGCAGCCTGTGCTGCTCCATCTGCACCTGCTCATTCGGTGTCACTCGTCCCTCTGGCACTTCCTCTGGCTGCTCAGTGCATACACACCATCCCAGAGGTGCTGCCTCACCTAAACCTCTTGCCTTTGACGTTCCAGCCTCTCTCCCCCCTGTAAAACCTCTTCTCTTCTGACCCCCGGCCTTATACAGAGGGAACCTGCTTCCAAGGAGAACGGGCCAAGCCAGATCTGGAGCAGGGTTATGGGGCTGAGTCCTTTCAAATCCCTTCTTATATATAAAAAAAAGGAGAAAACACCAACCCTGGGATTCCATCATTAGAAATGAGGCCAATTTTCCTGTCTGGCGGATCTATTGACATATTGCAGTGGGGCACGTACAGCGCTTTACGCTGGCGCTGAGGAGGCGCCACGATTCAGCACAGGGAAGCAGGACTCCAGAGACCAACCCCCCCAAAGGTGTGATGTGCTCTGCTCTGCACCGCAGCAACGTCCACAGGGGGTTCACCTCATCTCACCCAAGACAGCACTTTGTTCTGTGCCCCCTTTATAACCCTACCAGGGCGAGAGCACTGAGAGGTAGCTCAGAAATACCAGTTTCCCCACGTACAACCACGCTGAAAGCCAAGTGATTAAATCAGCTCTGGCTGAAGAGATGAATCCCACCTTCCCCGCTCAGAATGGGGCTCAGGGTTGCCAAAACCGGGCTAATTTGGGGTTAAATTTTAGCCTCGTTCTGTTTTGTCGTTTCTTTGGGGTTTTTTTTTATATAAGCTGCTTCAAGGGCTCAACCAAGTCAAATCCTTCTGAAATGAAGCAAACGTTAACGAGCAGCCCCTTCAGGACTTAAGTCGAGTGGGTGAAGTTAATTGAAGGCAGATCATTTTAAGCAAAAAAAACACATTCAGGAAAGGGAGGAAGTTTTCTTACCGTGGCTCGTGAGAGGGTCCACTCTGCTCCAGCATGGTGAACTCACAGTGCTGGTACGTGTACTGGGAATATTCCGTAAGGCCACTCACTGGGTTCTTCTCCTGACAAGCCATCAGCTTCTCTACAGGCGTACAAGGGAAAGCAGTTTCAAACTGGGCAGCGTAACTGGGGGAAGACTGGGAATTCATGATGGATTCCGACTCATCGGGCCGCCTGGTGATAGTGTTCAGATTATCCGGGATATCATCCGTGGCCCATTTCCCATTTTCAGAGTTATCATAATTACTCAAACTGGAGAAATCGGGCTTGACGTCCTCAGGTGGGGCCGGTTCCGTGTCACCGGCATCGCTCGGATCGGTCTGTCCCAAAGGCTGCTGCCCGTTTTCAATACTTCCTTCTTCCGACGTTGTCACCGCTGGCGATGCCACAGTCATCTCTTGGGGACACGGAGGGACAGAGGAAGGTGGAAAACCTGACTCGGGTGTGGGATGCGGCGCCTGCGTTACGGCGCTGGCCTTCAGCCGCATCTGCATCCGCTCGCGTTTCCTGTCTGTCAGGGACCACCGCGGGGGGCTCGTGTTCTGCTTGTGGACATCTCCCAGCTTCTCCAGAGCGCTAAGGAAGGAGTTAACATCCTTGGCCCTCGAAAACCCGATGTTTTTAGCGAGGTTGAGCGCCGTCGTTTCTGCCACGCTGAACAAGTAGTTGCAGATTTTGTCCTTTGTCTCAGCCATGACGGGATCAGCGTCTCCCGAGCCACCCGCGCTCCTCTCTCCTCCTCGGCTCTCACCAGCTGGAGCTGCCCGACCACGGCTGTGGCCAGCGGGGCTTCTTTCTCTCCCGGGGTTTGTACTGGCAATTCTCCACAGCGGCGGCGTCTCCTCACCTTTGTGCAACTTGCCCTCTTTGAAGAGTTTATACAAAATACGGTTGACCTCCTTCTTTTGAGTTTTAAGTTTACGTACAAGATCATGAACTGTACAAGCCTTCCCCTCCCCCAGCTGCCCAACAATGGTCAGAATTTCCTGTTCACAGTCCTGTCCAGCAAGAGACAGTCTCTGGAAATTCAGCCTGATGGCATTAGAATCTCTCTCCGAGCCCTCCTGATGATGGTACTGAGGAGGGCAATATCGTGGTGACGTTTCTACCCACGGACACTTGCTGGAGAACCTACGCCACCCTGCTCTGCTGACACTGGGTTGCCATCTCTCCGCAGGAGCTGGCGCTGCCGCTCGCACCCCTCCGCCTGACCCGTCCTGTGATCCCTGTCCCTGAAGCAAAGAGACTTCAGTGTCCTGCTCTGTTAGGAACTGCTGGTGCCAAAAGTTTTCCTGATTAGTTTCTCCTGGGGTATGAGGGCGGTTAAAAAAACCTGGATTAGTGCTGGGGCAGTTACGTCTTGACCGGGTACGAAACGAGCCTCTGCCTCGGCCAGTGCCTCTGTTCATAGCGCAGCGCTGGGACGCTCGTGTGAAGGGGGCCGACGGCGGGCCAGAAGGGGACCTGCACTTCACTCTGCTCTCTCCCAACCTGAGCAGGCCCCTGCTAGGAGGAAAAAAAACCAACCAAACAAAAAAAAACCAAACCACAGTTCAGAACCTATTTATGCAACCAGAGGATTCCAGAAATGCAGTTTAAACCCCTTCCCTGCTACCCAGGCACGTCGGAGCATCTTCCCCTCGTCAAGCTTTCCGAGTCTAAATTATTCATGCAAACGCAAACAGCAAACTCTGTGTCTGCCCAGCACAGAACCCAGAGCGAGGAATGGCAAAGTTAACGAGAAACAGCTTTAATAAGAGCAACCCTCTGTTCCCGTTGGACTGAATTTCAAGGCAGCTGCACAGGGGGGGTTTGTCTTTTCACGCTGCCGGAGGCTCAGCCCGCGCTTCCCAAACACAAGGCAGTTTCATTCCTCCGCCCTGAGGAAGGGAAGAGTCTCAAGACTCGCTTCAGAATCGGGAAAACGGGGGCACGAGGAGGTGAAGCAGCACGAGGAGGTGAAGCAGCTCACGCCGTCACACAGCACAAGGTGCAACAGTCCCGACTCAGGGCCAAAAAGAAAAGCCTGAAACCCCAAATATCCTTTTCTTCCTGGCCACGACGTGACCCACGGGGCACACGCCACGGAGGAAGTAAAGCAGTAACACGCAGCGAAATCGGATAGGTGTGCAACTGGCAGCAGGACGAAGAGGTTTTTGGGACCACTTCCCAAATTTCACTCGGATCACAGACAGTTGTGCTGCCCCCC
>VXBJ01002297.1:57774-70332 GCA_013400055.1 Nycticryphes semicollaris
GATGATGACGTAAGCGAGCGCCCCACGGCGCCTGCGCAGTGCGGGGAGAGCAGCGCGGCGGCCATCTTCTCTCAGGGCCAAAGGCGGCGGCCATCTTTAGCCAGGGCAGCAGCTAGCTGTGCCGATGCCGTAGGCCCGGCGGAGCCTGGCTCGGTCACCCCGCTGTAGAAGAGGCTGCACAGTCCACACACTCACCCTCCTGCTCCTCCCGCTGTATCCCGGGCACGGCCCGCCGCACCGGGAGGCGGCGCTCCAGGCCCGCCAGGCTGACAATTCGGGGGGGTTAGGGGGCTCCCCGTTACACACCTCTCTCTCCACCTTGGATCCCCATCCCCTGTCGCCCCACCGCCCTCAGTGGGTATGCCCGTGGGCCCCTTGTTCTCCATTTCCTCCCACACACTTCATTTCCCGTGGGGCTCCCCCCCACCCCTGCTCCTCAGCCTCCCCTGCCCCTTGTGGCTGCTATTCCTATTCCCTGTGGGCCCTCTATCTTTGGTAGGGCTCTGCTGTCTCCTGTGCCCCACACACCCCTCGCCTCAAGCGGGGTTCCCTTATCCTTTGGGGGCCCTCTGTGCCTTCACAGGCTCCTCATTTCCTGTGGGGACTCCCCTCACCGCTATTTTAACACATGTTTTTTTAACAGCACAGCTGCCCCTCCAGTCGAGGCCTGAGTCATGTTGTCCCCTGTTCCCCCCCCCCGCCTCCGACACATCTCCTGGGAAGATGGAGACGTTCCCTTCCCTGATCCCAAACCAGGCACAGCCTCCGGTCCCGGCAGATCCTCCCTTTCCTCAGCAAAACCCCTCTTAATCGTGTGAGTTCGAAAACTACCGGCAGGGAACAGATTGTTCCTGTCTGCTGCTCTGCCGCGTGCGTGTAAATAGTTGTGTGTCATTTACCATCTGGCAGAGAGCTCCCAGCACCGAGGCGGTGGCGCCGGGTGCCAGCGAGAGGCGGGAGGGGTAGTGGCACCACGCGTGGTTCCTATGGCTCGGGGCAAGCGACAAGTGACAGTCACAGCTAGGACCATCCCTCTTCTGCCAGGGGGGTGGATGCAGAGAGAAGCCAGGAGGGGTGGGTATGGGCTCTGGGTGCATTTTAAGAGGCCATCTGCCCGCACTTGCCCATGAACAGTGTCCAGCTCTGGAGCCTCAGCACAGTAGAGACATGGAGCTGCTGGAGCAGGGCCAGAGGAGTTCCCAGAGATGCTGGGATGACAGGCTGAGAGAACTGGGGGGATTCAGCCTGGAGAAGAGAAGGCTCCAGGGAGAACTTGGAGCCTCTTCCAGTCCCTCCAGGGGCTCCAGGAAAGCTGGGGGGGACTCTTGATGAGGGAGGGGAGCCATGGGAGGAGGGGGAAGGGTTTGAAGGTGAAAGAGGGGAGATGGAGCTGAGCTGTGAGGCAGAAGTTGTTTGGGGTGAGGGTGGTGAGAGCCTGGCCCAGGCTGCCCCGAGAAGCTGTGGCTGCCCCATCCCTGGAGGGGTTGAAGGGCAGGTTGGAGGGGACTTGGAGCCACCTGGGCTGGTGGGAGGAATGAGATGATCTTTAAGGTCCTTTCTAAGTCTAACCACTCTATGATGCTATGACAAGCCACCCTAGAGGACCTAGGTCCCCACCAGCAGCTCTGCCCACCCCAGAGGCTGTGTGTACCTTTGGGTGGGGACACGGCACCCACTGTGCACCCAAAGGCATTTCAATGAGCCTGGCATTGCAGCGGGCACACAGAGAGGGTGAGTCAGGCCCCAGAATTGCCAGGCTCAGCTGCTGCTCACATTCGGTGGCCATTTTTTGAGTCTGAGGTTGAGAGCTGTTCACAGTTTGGGACTTTGGGGTTTTTTTGTTTGGTTTTTTTTTTTTTTTCCAGATGATTTCTGGAATCAGGGACTTGGGGGTTTGCGTTTCCCAATTTGGTGTTGCTGTGGGTTTTGGTTTTTTGGTTTTTTTTTTTTTTTTTTTTTTTTGCTGTAACGAGGAGTCTCATTTTCTAAAAAAGGCCCCCTCCGCCAACTAATATTGTCACGTCTTTATTCCTCAGAGGATTTAGGTGCGCAACACCCCCCTCTCCCCCGCCCTCCGTGCCTGGTGCAAGGCTCGGGGCAGACCTGCAGTCCCCTGGGGGCCGGGCACCACCAGTCCGCATGAGCAGCGTCTCCCCCAACTCAGCCAACGCAGGGATGACTCCTCAGCACACGGAGCACACAACCAGCAACTCCTCAATCTGTTCTTTTGCTTCCCCCCCACCTTCCTTTCAATTGCTTGCGATCGTTCCGAAGCTTTAACCCAGCCTCAGTGAACGTGATTCATCTCGGCTGCCGTAAAAGGCAGAACGGGAAGGTCACGGGGCTGCTCTCCGCTGGGTCGACGTGATACACCCCGGGTCTGTCGCTGGCGTTATGGGGCCATATATCCTCTTGAATTGCAGCGCCCCCGAACGCAACAAATGGCCACTTTAATCGATACGAGTTCATTCTCCCATTTTCCTTCTTTATGGAAAATGAGGCAGGCTCCCAACGTGTTTCCATAGGAACGGGCTGGGAGACTGGGAGAAGCGCCGGCTGCCGAAGGCCCGATGTCAACGCAGTCGGGGCGTCTGGCGGGAGCTCCGGCAGCCTCCCGGCACCACGGCCATGAAAAGCCGAGTCGGTTTGTGCCGGGGATAAGGAGCTGCTGGCTGATAACCAGCTTATGCGCAGCTACATGGGTGATCCCCGCGGATTGTGGCGGAGGATGGAGAGAGCGAGCTCTTTTGCTCACCCAGCACCCACATCTCAGGATTCCGGGGCTCATCCTACCCCCCGCCCCGGGGGCTCCCCCAAACCCTCCGCTTCCCCGGGGCCGAGCGAAGGCTTCCCCCGCGCGATGGCAGCATTTACTAAATCTCCAGCGCCAGCTGGAGATGCCTCAGGTGTCTGCTTTGTTTTGCTTCCCTCTTATGAAATGAAATGAGAAGAAATAAATTGTAGCACAGCTCCCCCGCCCGACTTTCTGTTCAAATGCCAGTTCTCAGCTAAGGCTATTGTTCCGCAGTTTCATTTTAAACTGCTTTATTAGACGCTCTAAAATATCACTTCCTCGCTCTTGAAGGCAGCCTGTTCCTACAAGAGAGATAAAAGCTGATGGCTTGATTGAGAAGGGGACTTTTTGTTACTCTCCTACCTCAGCTGACTGCATTTTTTAATGGCAAGCAGCCCTAGGAGCCATGGTGTATTATTAGCCTTGCGGTGCCTGCTCCCCTCCGCCCCCGGGGCGAGCTCTGCTTTCACGCTCCTGAGGCAGGGGGTTCAGTTGGGCTTTGGCCTCGCAGGAGCACCCATCGAGCACCCATTGGGCTCCTCGGGTGTGAAGCAAGGAATCGGGCTGGCTCAGTTCCCACCTCCTCCCAAACGCTGCTCTTTCTTGTGTCTGACCCCACCAGGGCTGAAAATCTCCCTAAATCCAGTGCCCTCAGTTCCCCTTGGAGGGGAAAAAATACTTTATTTTCTTCCAGTAGATTTTTATTGTAGCTATGAGCACGGTGCAGGTAACGCGCGGGAGATGCTGACCTCTCCTGAGCCTGGGGCTTCGGTCTGGGCACCACAGAATGGTGCTGGTTCCTAGAAAGTGGGGTTTTTCTCACCCTCTTTGCCCCCTCCTGCTCCTGAGGAGCTGGTTCCCGGCTGGGGAAGCAGCAGAGTTATCCAGGGCATCGCACAAGCTTTTTTTTCTGGAGGCTCCTCGCTGCTCAGCGAAGGAGTGAATCTGAGCTGTGATCCAGCCCCTGCAGCTGCCATGTCTGTGCTGCCGAGGTGTCAGCAGCGATTACTCATCCCCAGCACTCCCGGTGCAGAGCAGAGGGGATGGGGGGACCCTGCCACGTCCCCTGCCACCTCCTCTCCCCATGCTGCTTATGCTCTGGCGTGTCACTGTGCTCTGGGGACACACTGGGGGAGCTTCCCCAGCCTTCATCCCTGGATGTGAGTCGCCCTGAGCCCAGCGGGGAGAGGCCGGTGGGGTTGGTGGGGCTGCGGCAGGCGAAGGAGCCGGCGCGGTGACTCCCACGGCAGCTGCAGCGGTGGGAAGCGGCACCCTTTTATTCCCGGCTGTTACAAAAGGTACCCTTGAAAAACAGGCAGGAGAAGGCAGACTGCGGCTCAGCCGCTCGCCTGGCAGGGGATGCCACGTGAGCTCAGACTTCACCTTTACCTCTCGGGTGCTAACGGGCTCCTCTGTTGTGTTTTTACAGCCATTGCAGCATCTACTTGGCGAGCAGGGATCTCCCCCAGCCCTGTGCCACAAAGGCCTGTTTGAGCTCGGAGAGGGGCTACGGGAGGACCGTCCACTCCCACCGTGCCAAGGCACGCTTTGGGCACCGGTGTTTCTCCTCAGCCCAGCTCCAGCCCCATCAGCCTCCCCCTCACCGAGGTGTCCTCCCTTGGGCGACGGCCAAAGCGTCGCTGCAGGGCGTCAGACGGGGATCCCGCACAGACCTCGAGTCGCCCAGCGCCTCTCGGGGCCTGTTCTTGGAGGGGGACCAGCGAGGAGCTGGGGATTACTGTCTCTGCTCTCAATTAGTGCACCTGATGTGGTGGTTCCCAGAGAGTGAATCAGTTAAATTAATGAATCCTCCCTAATGCCAGAATTCAAGGAGCTTCCTAATATGTGTCAGTCGACATGGCATTAAAGCTCTCTCTTCTGTGACCTTTACATCACCATCTAAGTCCAGGTTCCCCTTTTTGCTCTTTACTATTCCCTTTCATATTTAATATTAAATCTGGTTTAGCTGCAAGGGGAGCTTTATCCTGCGCTCAGACAGATTGAAAGGATTTCACAATCCCTCCCGGGGGTGGGAAAAGCGTTGAGCCGAGGGTAAAAGGCATCCCCGGGGAAGAGCTCTCTGCTCCCTGCAGCTCCTCACCACGCTGGCATCTGATCTTCATCCATCTTGCTGGCGGTACTTGACCCCAACATTTTCTTCAAGGTCAGCGCTCGGCAAACCCCGGGGGCTGCTCCCCCTGAACGACCCCTCACTGAGCACAGAGAGGCTCTAATGGACCGTCTCACAGGGGAAAGCTTGGCACAGCCCGGTCTCCGAAGGGCTTCCTGCCGTGTAGGACTCCTCCGTGCCTCCCACGGGATCCCACCACACACCTCCTTCGCTGCTCTTGTCATTATTCACTGCAGATTATTTTCTCCACGCAGCACAAAACCGACTGCCAGAGCCAGCGCCCCGCGCTGATGGAGAGGCAGGAGGGCGGCTGGAGGGAGTGATGGATGGCGCCGGAGATGCCGGTTGCGGATCTCAGGGACATGTACAGCACTTTAATTGGTCGGCCTGCACAGATTTCCTCACAAACAGCATTTTTTAATCTAAAAGAAAGCAAGAAACTGGAACGTGTCTTGCTTCTCTCATGACTTCCCTGGAGGCAGCAGCAGCACATTAAGGAAAAGGAGAAGGAGGAGGAAAAAATAGTCAGAAGCACCAGGTGGCTGAATATCTTGCAGCCTAATTGATTCCTCTTTAATTAGTACAAAACCTGTTGCTCTCCACCAACTTTCAGTGCCAGCTTTGAGGGCAGCAGTGCCCTGCCCGGCCGCACGCTGGGGAGGAGAGGAGCCACAGGGAACCCTGCGGGGCTGAAGGTGCCTCTGCTGTGCCTGGGAGCTGGGGCCATCTCCAGCTCCTGCCACTTTCTTCCAGGCAGTGAGAGTAAGAAGGAGAAGAGCCGGCCGTGTCGGTGACCATCACACACTGACCCACAGCAAAGGACTTGGGTGGGACCGTACGGAGCAATTGAGACTTCACGGGGATTTCTGTGCCAGTGCCCGGCCTCCCCTGGGAACCGCTCACCAGTTCTCACCCAGATCCCATTATTTTTTTGCAAAGGGAAAGAGATCAACGTCATTTTCAGTGAAGTTATTTCTCCACTTTTCCCTTCCTGACTTTGGAAAGGCCGCCCAAAGCCCCTCGGGTGGGTTTGAAACCGGGCTGTGCGTCGGCAAGGCCTGCCCTGCCTTGGGTGGTGGCACTCCAAAGCTCACCCCGGCAGTGCTTTTGGAAATGCCACCTTATGGTTTTAATTCTTTGGTCCTTCTGACATGTGGGAGGGTTTCCCCGGGCACAGGGTCGGGGGAGAGTGGGGAGGGCAGGCTCTCTGTCACCCATCTCCTTCTCCTCACCCCGGTCCTGGGGCTCTGGTTCTGCTGAAATGTCACTGTGGACAAGGTGACAACCTGTCAGCAGGTTTTGCAGCAAAGCCCCCGCCGTCAGCCGGCTCCAGCACAGCAGCTGCTCCCCAGCAGGAAACCCAGAAATACCCATTTAGGTAGAAAAGTGTCATTTACCGTTGGATTTTACAGCTGATCCCTGCTGAGAATCCTCCTTGCCGTGTGAGAACCAGGCCCTGGGAAACGGAGATGGCTCCTTCCATCCTGACAACCATGTGAAGGGACACAAAGGCCATTAACACGAGCCTGGCATCTTTCTGTGCAGATGCATCCTCCGGGGATGCCCGTGGGAATTGCAGGCACGTCTGGAAGAGAAGAGGAAGCTGATGTGCAAACGCCGGGGCCAGAGCAGGAAGCTCGGGAGCTAAAATACACCCGACCAGCCCCTAGGGGCTCACAGACCCAGCCCCACACCCTGGGCAGGGGGCATTGTACAGAACTGGAACCATCACAGGCTCCGGTGACAAATCCCAACGGAAAGGCCCCGGAGCAGGAGCGGGAGCCAGAGCTGGAGCATCCCCTCCTCGGGCTCTTGGGGGCTCAGGAGCAGTTTTCGCTGTGCTGAGCTGTTTGGCTGACGTTGCACAGACCTCTCCGAAGGCGCGATCTGGCCTGCAGACCTCACACCGCCGCGTGGATAATTAGCAGTGACAAACGACCCCGTTGGTGCCTGGAATCCCAAGGCCGGGGTGATGAATTAGCAGCTCAGCAGCCGCGATTTTACCTTGGGAAAGGAGCCCATCCGAGATCTAAATAACTGCAGGACAGGCCCCCAGCTGGTTTTATTTCCGCAGCAAACACAGGAGGGTGTTGATGGGAGGTTTTTCTGCCCAGGCTCACTAGCCATAGACCAGATCCGGCTTGCCCAGCTGGAAGTGGTGGCTCCCTCTCGCTCACCACCCGCTCCATCCCCTCCGGAGCCAAAGCTGCTCCGCAGGGAGGGAGACTCCCCGGGGAAATGCCAATGTGCAGGAGCTGTCGCTTGGTGCTGGAGTAATTTTCCTGCCTATGTGCAAACACAGAGCCCAGTCCAAAGACCCCAAAGTCCTCTCCTGCCCTCCCTCGTCCCCGGGATCTGCTTCCACGACCCACTCCCTTCCAGGGCAGGTGCCCATTGAAACCCCTTCAAACCCTGCCTGGCAGAGCCGTGTGCTGGTGGTTTTCCCCTCCCTTTGCGGAAGGTCAGCAGTTGATGGGAAGCTCTATGTGCAAGGAACCGTTGAGCAAAACAACAGCTTTTTTTTGCTTGGGTTATTTTTTTCGGTTTTTCCTCTTTTCCTCCACAGAGTACTTCTTCTCCTGTCACAGCCCAGAGCTGCTGGGGTGGGTGAAGGTGCCCAGTCCCTCACACCAACAGCATCCTCCTCCCTCCCTTCCCGGGCTGGGAAAGCCAAGGGCAAACGGCCTCAGAGAGGCAGAGATCCGCATTAGGGACATGATTCTCTTTCTCCTTGGAGAAGCCTTAATCCTGAGCCATTAATAAAAACAGATTTCATGCTGCACGCAAAGATTAAATGAATTTTGCCTTGTCTCCGTGGGCAGTATCAGAAATACAGCTGCCTTCGTACATTAGGGCTCTGCTGAGCCAAGCCACTAAAGCTGGCAACAAAGCTCGAGGGTTTTAATCACCTATCAAAGAGTCCCCCAGATTGTTGAAGGTATTATTTTTAGGATTTACAGGTATTAGCACAAAAAAAAAAGAGCCACATTTATCAATTCATCATGATTTAACTACTGCACGTCACCCCCTCCTCCTCCTCCGCCGGCCCCACAGCACCCATAGCCAGGTTAGCCGGGGTGGGCTGTGCCTATTGACACCCTCCTGCCCCGTGTTTGGGGATGAATTTGGGGGCAGCCGGTCCCTCAGGCTGCTGCCTCGGTGCCTGCTCACTGATGGAGCGAGCCAGAGCTGGCGGCGCGGCGTTGCCAGGCTCTGAGCAAGGCTTTTGACTCGTCGCCTGGATTTCCCGGCGCTCAGTGGGAAAGGCTCCAGCCTCCCCTTCGCTCTGACCAACGTGTTCCCTCTGGGAAAGTTGTTTTCGTGCCCTTTGCACCCCAGCCGGCTTTTATCCTTCTTTCTTTAGAGGTGAGGGATGAAGCAAGCTTTGTTCTTGTACTTTTCCTCCACCTGGGCTGGAGGGAGCAGCCCAGCTCTGATGGTTGGGGTGATCCAGAGGGAAATCCTCGGGCAGCCTCTGCACGGAGCCAGAGGAAAGACCCACGCTGTCGAGCTCCTCCGCTCTCCCCTTGAGCACAGGGCGCCCAGACACCTTCAAAAAAAGCTTCAAAGAAGCCCTTTGGGGAGCAGGTGGCTGGAAAACACCTCACCGCCCGTGGAAAGCAAAGGCAGCAGCCAGGGAAGCGGGGGCTCCCAATAGGCAGCAATTAGAGCATGTGGCTTAACGAAGCACCCAGCAGCTCCTGGCATGGGGGCGGAGAGGGGGGGCTGGAGATGCCACCCCGGCCCCTGCATCTCCCCGCACAAGAAAGCGGGGATGTTCAGAGCGGGGATGCTCCCCCTCGCCGGGGTCTCCCCAAAACATGCAGAGGGACCCCAGGAGGCACAAAGCTGTTTTCCCTGGGGGTGCACGGGGGAGCTGGGCACCGTGGGGGAACCACCGCACCGAGCACAGCCCTCGTGGCACGAGTTTTTACCACGGCCGGGTGTCACCACAGCAGAAACGCCTCCCACGTCATTCCACAGGCAGAGCCCGACCCCGGCAGGAGGATGGAGAGAGCTCCTGAGACCAGAACAGAGGGCTCTGAAGCATTTCTAGATGTACGTATATATCATATATTTGTGTGTGTAACTATACATAGATAGCTGCATACTTACACACCCGCACAGGTAAATATTTATAGATACTGACCTCTTCAGATTAAAGTCCAAGGCACTTTTTACAGTGAACAGGTTAAAGCCATAGTTTAAAACATGCCTGTTTCTGGGTACAGCTCGGGTTTATGGCGATGCTGTGGGGACGGGCCAGTCCCCGCTCCCTTCCCCAGCCCAGAGACCCGGCCACCGTCGGCGCAGAGGGAGGGATGTAAACCCGGGGCCGCATCCTGACCACAGGGATGTGCAAGTGGCTCCCACTGGGAGGTGTTGGGGCATCTGAGATCTCAGAGGGGGAGAAGAACACTTTGGGCAGAAGACGGAGCAGAACTGGTTGTGTGTCTCACAGCGCCTGGAGCACCAGAGCCCCTGGCCAGGAGCACCCACCAGGTAGGGGGTGCCAGAGCCCTGGGGCTCCAAGGTGGCTCATCCCACAGGGAAAGAACTCATCCCACAGAGAAACTTTCCCTCTCCCCTGCAAGAAAAAAAATAAATAAAATACCCTCTCCACCACCTCTGCTGTCTTTGAGGGATCCAGGCAAGGATCTGGGCCAAGTGCAGAGCCCTGGAGCAGCATCTTCCCCTTCTCAAACCCCTGAGGAATCATCTTCCCCACCAGCAGACCTACCTGGTGGCCATCCCTCCGATGCTGGGAAATACTGGGCAGAAGACTGAGGGAGAAAGGTCCAGGATGGGGCAAGCACCTCAGAAATCCCCAGGCACCCCCAGAGCCAGCAGACAGCAGGGGGGTGGGCTCATCCCTGTCCTCCCTGGGGGAACCAGCCCCTCTCCTCTGGCAGAGCTGGTCCCAGCCCTGTCCCCAGCAAGGGACAGCTGCCCCCAGCAGCCTCCCCACAAGTGGGGGCAAATGTGTGGGGCAGGAGCAGCCCAAGATGGACAATGCTGGGGGGGTCAGCCAGGGTCTGGGGGGGGTGGATTTCAGGTGTGGGGGCCAGAAAGGGGCCACTGGAGCTCATCCCTGCTGGGACCTGACCCTACTGGGTTTAACTGGCCTGGGAGGGTCAGGCCAGCGCAGCCATGAGAGTAATAACAGTGATACCGATGACAGCACGGCAGTGACAGCGATTCTGACAGGGAAGAGCTGGTGTGGGGGCTTTTAGGCTTTCTCTGGACAGCAGCAGCAGGAATTGGTCCCGTAGGCGTTGCTCGTTCCCAAATGAGTGGGAAGATTGGCCGGGAAGGAGCAAAGGGGCTGCACAAGAACATTTTAAGACTTATTTGCCCAGAAATCTTGATCCAATGGGGATCAGGTCCAGCAGCTCAGGGACTGGAGTGAAGAGAGCTCAGTGCATCGGCTGGAATCGATTCAGGCTGGGAGGGAGCAGACCCTGCAACCTCATCGCATTTTTCACCCTCAGGGCTTCGTCCTCCATCGCACCTGAGGTTGAAGGGCGCAAAAGCCGCAGCTCCTCAGGGCAGGGGAGTGAAGCCTGAACCGACCCATCCCAGGGCTGTGTTCCCTTGGGCCAATTCCTGCAGGAGAGCGGGATCGCTCCCGGGAGCGCAGCCCTCGGCCGAGGTAGCGCAGGTCACTGCCTTTACCCCATCCCAGAAATGAGGAGATGACCTGAGAAAGACGAAGCGAGCACGATCTTTCTGCCTCCTGAGCAAACCCCGCAGGGCTCCATGGCCAGGGAGCCAAAGCAAGCGGGAGCCATCCTCCCTGCCTGCAGCTCCCCCGGCCAAACACAGAGCCCAGTGTTTCGGTGGCCACCCTGGCGCAGACTGGCTTTGCCGGGGAGGAGGGTGTTTGCCACTTCAAGCTTTCCCAGGCACAAGGGATTCCCCAGTTCAAAACCTGCCCCGATCCTGCCCGCGTTGAGCCTGAAAGTGCCAAAAGCCCTGCTGGAGGAGGGAAGCCATGAGCCCTGCACCACATCTTCCATGAGAACCTCTGTCTTGGGGGAAAAGGGGAATTTGGGCTCTTGCACAGCTTGTGCCAGGGGAGCAGGGTCCCTCCTTCAGCTGGAGGAGACAACCAGGGACAGGGGGACAACAAATGGCTTTTCAGAAACTGCTGAGACCCTGGGAGAAAAGAGGGGGACAGACCTTTCCCTGGGGAGAAGCAGAGCTGCAGTGCCACCAGGCTCTGCCGATCCAAAGCTGCTCCCGGGAATGAATAGCTGGGGGGAGGAGGGAGTAAAGGAGAAGGAGTTTGGGGAGCCTCTCTGTCTGGGGTCCTGAACCCCTCCTCTGTCACCCTTGGCCTCCATCCTCACCGGGAGCAGCAGCTGTACTCAGAAACAGACATTTTTTGGCAGCAGGCTGGCGTCGCTGCCTGCTGCCCAACCGGGTTGGGTACAAAACCATAATTGAAAGTTACAATAACCTTTATAATATAGCAATATATTTCATAGTTAAAATAAACTATTATGCTTTCCCCTATCGTTAAAAAAGAAGCGAGCAGTACAGAGGCAAGATGCAAACCCAGGTCGAAGCTCCTTAAGTCTGGACAGAAACGTCTGTGAGTTTGCAGAGAGGACGTGGTATTTTTTTTCTGGCGTTTCTGGGACGTTTCCTCGCAGGCAGCGCAGGGCGGAGGTTTGTGGAGCGAAAACAAACCAAAAAAAAACCAATCCCCCCCCCAAAACCCATCAGCTGTGCCCAAAAGTGAGACTGGCTGTGGCTGGGGGGGTGGTGCTTCGGGGTTCAGCCCCGTTGGTGCGCGGGGTGGGATGCTTCCCAGCTGCGGGAGGTCGGCATCTCTTTGGGATTCTAACTCTGCGTCCAAAGTTTTGTTCTTGTGCTTTTCCTCCACCTCGGTCGCTGGTCCCAGCTCTTCTCTCCAACTTGTCCCCGCGTCCCTGGGTGGCTGCAGGCTCCAGAATGACGTTCTCAGGTGTGCGGGCAGCGCCGGCCGGGGAGTGTTTACCGGAGCCTCTGCCGGGAAGGGAAGCTCCAGGTCCGGTTCCCACATTCTCCAGGGGCTGCCCCTCTGCCGAGTCTTGCTCAACTGCTGGGGACTGGGAGCCACTCACAGGGAGCAGGGCAGTGGCTCCAGGGGGACAACCCCAGATCCAGAGCCCCCCAGCACCAGGGGACATCGTGGGCTGGACCGTGCTGGTGGCTCCCCCCATGCCTGCCCCTCACCCTGGCATTGGGGCAGCTCCTAGGTCCCGGCAGTGGGGCTGGGTGGGGGGTTAGTCCCAGTGTTGGCTTTGGCGGGGTTTGATGGGCCCGGTGCTGGGGTTGGAGGGTCCAGCACTGGTGCTGAAGCACTGGCAGGAGTGCAGGGAGTGGGAAGCAGGGTGGAGTGCAGGGTGTGGGGGGCACAGGATGCAGGGAGTGAGACACAGGGTGCAGGATGGGGTGCAGTGTGCGTGGGATGCAGGGGTGCAGAGGATGCAGGGTGTGGGATGGGGGTGCAGAGGATGCAGGTACCCAAGATGCAGGGGTGCACGGGATGCAGGTACCCTGGATGCAGGGTGCGAGATGGGGGATGCAGGGGGTGCAGGGTGTGGGATGAGGGTCTGTAGGATGCAGGGGTGTGGGATGGGGG
>VXBJ01002297.1:70386-87590 GCA_013400055.1 Nycticryphes semicollaris
AGATATTGAGCGCAGGATGCAGAACCAGGGGCCACAAGGTCTCAGGCTTGGGGGGGAGATGGGGGTGCAGGTTGTGCAGGGGGGGTGCAGGGTGTGAGGTGCAGAGATGACGCCGCCCCAGCCCGGTTCCTGTCGGCCCCGCTGAAATCCCACCGGAGCAGTGGCTCTGCTCCAAGACAAGGGTCTCTCACACCGGTTTCAATCCTGAAGCTCTCGCCACTTCGCTCCCCTTCAGCGCCCCGGGGTCCCAGCGATCCGACAGCGCCTGCTCTCGTCTGACTCCGTTTGATTTCCCAGACTTGATCGTTAGCCCGTAAGGAGGTTCCCGCTGGCGATATTGATTCTCAAGCATCAATACTTCCTCCAGCCCTCTGACGCCCCAGGAATCATCTCTGCACCTCACCCCGCTCCTGCCCAAACCCTGGGAGAGGCGTGGAAGCGTTTTTTTCCTCTGCTGGCTGCCCGCAGGCCAGTGGAGACGCCGGGTTTCAGGCTCATTCTCAGAATTTGCAACGTTTTCTCCATTGTCACACTGGAACCCTTCTGACAGAGCTGGGCAGAAGCTTCTGCCGGGGGAGGTAGGGCTGAGGGTCACCCGTAGGCACACGGGGAGCAGCAGCAGGGCTAAGAATAGACCTTGAGGAGGGGGGGCTGCCAAGGCAGTGAGGCTCTCCCAGCCATCCTGCCCCCCCCTGCAATTACACTAATGACAAGAGCCTGGCCTCGCTAACTACTGCTTGTTTCCTCTGTAACTTTAATTGCAGGGCACGAGGAGTAAACCACCTACCACCAGCAGCAAGTGGAGTTTTGCCCAGAAAAATTCCTCGGCATCGGCGTCCCTGCCTACGTGCGCACAAAATCCGGCGTTATTTATGGAAGGGAAAGAGTTACAAAGGAGAAGATTACAGGCTGAGTATACCTGGAGTAACACAGTGACTTTGATTACAATTACTGACACTGCTGGGTGAGGTGTAATTAATATCGCGGAGTAATTACACGGTTACTTCATCTGTTTAAAAAATATANGTCACCCGTAGGCACACGGGGAGCAGCAGCAGGGCTAAGAATAGACCTTGAGGAGGGGGGGCTGCCAAGGCAGTGAGGCTCTCCCAGCCATCCTGCCCCCCCCTGCAATTACACTAATGACAAGAGCCTGGAAGAGAGGGGAGAGCAGCTCGTTCCCAGAAGGACCAGAAAAGGCTGGCAGCGGTGGTCCTGCGCCTCCTCTCCTCCCCGAATGCCACGGGGACCACCACGACTGGGCCACCAACGGGCTCAACGCAACCCCCTCTGCAGCACCGGGAGCTCGTTCTTGCAGCTCTCCCGCTGTGTCGNTTACAAAGGAGAAGATTACAGGCTGAGTATACCTGGAGTAACACAGTGACTTTGATTACAATTACTGACACTGCTGGGTGAGGTGTAATTAATATCGCGGAGTAATTACACGGTTACTTCATCTGTTTAAAAAATATATAAATAGCCTCTGCTGAGTTTTCATTGAAAGCAGCAAACACCAGCCCCAAAGCTGGAGCCCGGCAGCAGCACGAACACGACCCCGGGGCAGAACCAGGGAGGAAAAAGAGGAAAATGGTGAAAGCAGAACAGAAAATGGCTGGTTCCAGAAGTAGCCAGGTGGTGCCGAGGGTACCTCAGGAAGCTGAATGCCAGAGGAAAAAAAAAAACAAACCAAAAAAACACCACCCCTCCCCAAGAAACCAAACCCAAAACCAAAACCATGAAGGGCTGCACTTCGGGAGGCACCGGGGCGGCTGATGATGCCGAGCTCCGCACCAGCGCCGGATGGTGCTGCTGCTCCCCACCAAACCCAGCAGAAGCGGCAGGAAGGCGATGGGGCTTGGTTTTAAACAGATGAAGCGCCTGCCCCCGCTACTACATCACTTGCCAGCGAGCCCCTGCTCGGCCCCGGTGGATTTGGCGCTGCCGGCCGGTCCCGGCGCGAGCGGAGGTGGTCGTCGCTGATGGGGTTTCTCATCCAGCAGTTCTGAGGCTGCCGCAAAGAGCCCGTTGGCTTCCCAAAATGCTTGTGGGGAGCGGGGAGCTCCTGGGTGGGTGGCGATGTGAGCACCTGGAGACACCCCCCCCGGCACCCGGGCTGGCCTGCCAGCCCCGTCATCGGCCATCGCCGCATCGGCTGGGGGTCACCCCGGCTCCGCATCCCCGCATGCTTTAGGCACTGCTTTCCTGGCTCTGGCACGTGTCTCCAGGTAGAATGTGACACCAAGGACCAGAAAGAAGAAGCGTCCCTTGATCTGCCCCGGGCAGAAAACACTCACAGCTCCAGAGAAACCCCCCCCCAAGGTGGGTTATGGACAGACACTGTCACCCGCCCGGCAATGCACGGCGAGGGGGTTCACGTGGGTCCCGGTAAGGAGATGGGATGGAGCGTGGGCAGCGTAGGTCAGAGCCTGTGCAAGAAACCACCACGTTGGCATCTGCCCGGCGGTGCTTTGCGATGGTGGGAGGGACTGGGTGGGCGAGGGGAGCACCCCGGCCCCCCGGCGGGGTCCACGCAGGGGAGGAGAACTTCTCCCTCTGGTGTCTCCGTTGCTTCAGTGCTTCTGACTTTGTTGGTTTGTTTTGTTTTCAAATGTGAAGACCTGAGATTGAGCGTGGGTTTCTCCATCCGCCACCGGACGCCGCGGCGCGGGTTCGCCCGAGGCGTCACCTCCCGTCCCCTTCCTTCACCACGTGTAGAGGCACCTGAACGGGGATGCGATTCCCGAGACCAAGGCGTTGGCAAAGCTCCGAGCGTCGCTCGGCACAGCTGGTCCCACCGGCTCCGGCTGAAGGGTCCTGCAGCGGTTTGAGGACCAGAAGAAAGTCCGTGGAGACCTCGGGACCTGTGCAGAAACGTGTCCCCTGTCCGTGGAGTGGGGTGAGGAGCAGGGGGGGGGGGACACGGCTGTGTTTTAGCAGCTGCTTGAGCTCGTGTAAGGGGTGGGGAAGGAGGTGGAGCTGACCCCGATGGGGCTCTCGGAGAGGGGCGTTTGGGGGGTCCCCACAGGCACGCCGACCCCCCGTGCCTCCAGGACGGCGGCGAGCAGGCGCTGCTGCTGCTGGCGCAGCATGTCGGCCATCAGCAGGGGCAGGGAGTTGAAGCTGGCGCTGAGCTGCTCCAGCTTGGACTCCAGGCTGCCGATCTGCTTCTCCAGGTCCTCGCTGCGGTCGTTGAGCTCGGTGATGAGGTCGTACATCACGTTCTGCATCTACGGGGAGGGACAGGGGAAGGGTTAGTGCCGTGGCTGGGTTAGTGCCACCACCAGCACTGAGCCCTCTACTCCCCGCCCTGTGAGCATAGCCCCAAGAGCCACCCAAATCACAGAATCATGGAACGGTTCAGGTTGGAAGGGATCTTAAAGACCATCACTTAAGGTTCCCCCCTGCCCTGGGCAGGGACACCTCCCACCACACCAGGGGGCTCCAAGCCCCCTCCAACCTGCCCTTCAACCTCTCCAGGGATGGGGCAGCCACAGCTTCTCGGAGAAACCTGGGCCAGGCTCTCACCACCCTCACCCCAAACAACTTCTTCCTCACAGCTCNTGGGCATGTTGAGCTTCTTACCCCAAAACACCCCCAAGTCCTTCTCCTCAGGGCCGCTCGCCAGCCATTCTCTGGCCAGGGTCAGCCTGTTCCAGGGGCTCACAGGGCGCCATGACCCAACTTGGCTCTCCCTGGGGTCATTAAAATGAGGAATCCTTGTCTCCGTGCAGGCAGAGGGGCAAGGGGCAGCTGGTCCTGTGCTTCCAAGCAATGATATCCCCCACTGGGGCTGTACAAGGGGCTGTGAGGAGCAAAGACCTTTCCTGGAAGTGGGGTGCAGCCCCACCGACCCCTGGTTTGTGTCTGTGTTTCTCCTCCTGCCTTGCAAGGGCAGCTGTCCCACGGCAGCTCTTCCCGGCTGACATCCACCACATGGAGCACGTTGTGGTCAGCCAGGTCTGCTTCAGCTTTCTCAGCTGAAGAGAAACACTTGGGGAGCCTGGCTGAGCCATGAGGTCTCAGCAGGGACTTGCCTTTGAGAGGTCAACCAGTGTGTTGGCTTGGTCACTCAGCTTCCTCTGCTCCATCTTCACGCTTCGCAACCTGGGGAGAAGGAAAGAGCAAGTCAACTGCATCCCCAACTGCAGACCGCAACCGGAGACCTGCCTGCATCCTGGGCATTAGGAATTTGTCCCCACGTCCCAGCCAGGGACTGGACCATGATTCCCCTGAGGCTGGGGCTCAGCATCACAGAATAGAATCATAGAATCACAGAATGGTTTAGCTTGGAAAGAACCTTAAAGATTATCTCATTCAACCCCCGCCCTGCCCTGGGCAGGGACACTTCCCACCAGCCCAGGTGGCTCCAAGCCCCCTCCAACCTGCCCTTCAACCCCTCCAGGGATGGGGCAGCCACAGCTTCTCGGGGAAACCTGGGCCAGGCTCTCCCCACCCTCACCCCAAACAACTTCTTCCCCACAGCTCAGCTCAATCCCATCTCTTTCATCTTAAAACCTTTCCCCTTCATCCTATCCTCCACCTCACCTCACCCCACCCCCCTGACCAGCCCAGCCCCTTACTGGTGAATGGCTTGGAGGAACTTCCTCTGATGCTTCCTGACTTTGGCGTGGTCGATCTTCTTCAACAGCTTGGTGTGCTTATAAATGAGCCACGTTTCCCGCAGGACGTTGGCTGCGGCGTTCTTGATCTGCAAGAGGACAATCAGAGTGCAGGTCACCAGCCACGGGACGTGGGATTTCATGGAGATGCTGAGCTGGCTCTGCTGGGAGCCACCAGTTCAGGAGCCGGTGCTTCAGGAGCACTTGACTTGCCCCGGCTGGAGCCAGGTGCTCAGATCTGCTCCCCCATGGTCTCCTGTGTCTTTGCAAGGGATCAAGGGCAGCTCAAATGGCAGCAAGAGCTGCCCACACCGAGCAGTGGGGCTTGCCCCCCAGTGCTCCCCACCCTCCGCTGCACCGATGCTTTGCCACCGGGCTCCTCACCCGCACGCGAAGCTGTACCCTAAGCCTTGAGAAAAAGAAGAAAAAAATGAAACAAAACACAAAACCCCAAAGTTTTTCTCGATTCCTGCATCCATCTGGCACTCTTGGCAGGTCCTGGCTGAGCTGCCAGCATGAGGACACGGCTTCCGCAGGCTCCTTGGCTAAACCACGGCTCTGCTGCTCACTCCAAGATGAATTGGCCACCGTCTGCCTGGCACGGAGCCCGCGGATCCATATCCACGGCTGGGGGAATGGGACCAACCGGCTGTTTGCTTTCCCAGCCTGGCCATGCTGAAGCCCCTGACTATCCCCGGGGCATCAGGGCTCCGGCCAGCACACGGCTCTGCCCTCTGGGGTGACGCAGGGTGCCCCGGCCACATCCCAGCACTGTCCCAAGCCCTTCCAAGGGCTGCACCAACACTCACTTTGCCACCAATACCTATACAGAATGTCACTCAGGCCACTGGTGTGCGGAGCCCATCACATCACACGGCTCCGTTGGGCCGCTGATGCTTTGCCATGACGAGACCAGAGACCCCCTGCAGCCCCCACACACTGTCAAGGAGGTAACGCTGGACCCCCCACCGGCATGACACCCCACTCCATGGACCCTTCACCACAGCCTCTGGGTCCCTCCTCGGGACGGAAACCTCAGAAGCCTCACAGCATGGCTCTCACCCAGTTTTCTTCCCGACATTGAGCTAAGTGAGATCATTTTCAGCAAGAGAAGGGAGCCCATATCCTCCCAGGGGGAAATAAAAATGGGCTTTTTCTTCTTTGGGGTGCGGCCGAGCATCCTGCATCGCCCAAATCCCTGGTACGGAGCTGGAGCTGCTTGCTTTCACCATAAAGCTTGTGCCTGCACTGCCTACAAGCCACTCAGACACCTTCTTCCCACTGTGGAACCCGTGGGACAGGCACCCAGGGGTGCTAACACCTTCTTTCCCCCATGGGACCTGTGGGACCCACACCCAGGGGTGCCAACACGGTTCCCAGCACCCCCATCACGCGGTACAGCCCCGCTTCCCCCCACGGTGCCTTACCCGCTTCGTCAGCTGCGTGTCCATCATGAAGTTGTGGACGTGCTTCTCGGCTTTGGTGAGCTCCAGCTTCCTGGCCACCACGGCCACCACCAGTGCTGTGCAGCCAGCACCCTGCACGGGGACATCCCATGGTTTGTCACCCTCCATCAAACTCGTGCGACAGCAGCGCTCCCGCTCTCCCCATCACAACTCCCTAATTAACTGAAGCTCCATGGCCCCCCCCACCCACACTATCCTAATGAGGAGATACCACAGGGCCTGGGTGTCCTTGAGCAGGTGACAATGTGCTGGATAATTAACAGGAGAAGCCGGGGCTGATTTACAAGGTCAGTGATGATCAGCCCTCACATCCCTGGTGCCCGTTAAAAACGGCCAGGCTAAGCCTCGCTTACTGGTGCCACCATGGACTGGGGACCTGCCCCACGCTGGTGCCCTGTGGGATGGTGAGACCCCACTCCCGAGAGGGGTCCAGGGAGGGAGAGCAGTGGGGAAGCACCGGGCACCCTGGGGGAGCGCAGGGAAGGGGAGGCCCAACCCAAGACCCCCCGAATCACCGCGTCTCCCAGCAGCGACATCTGGGAGCTCGCTTTATCCCGGCGATTAGGGCCAGATCCGCGCGGTAGCCGTCATCTCCGGCGTGTATTTGCCTTTGGAAAGCAAAGGTGCCAAGCCCCAGCTCCCCGCGGAGCTCCTGCACTTTGCCTGCTGCTGCCTGCACCAGATGAGCCACTCCCCCCTCCCAGCACTCTGGCAGAGGCCCACGATCCTGGCAAAAGCTCCTTAATTTATTAAAGAGTCATTAATTAACATCATGCTCTGAGCTGAATCCTTTAGCATCCCCGAAGGTCCCCGCTGTGTGCTCTCTCTCAGCTCCCACCGATTCTCTCTTCCCAGTGGGGTGGCCGCCCCCGGTGCTGCTCTTTGGGGACCCCAGGGTTTCCCCAGCCCCAGCAGTCGCAGGGGCTCCTCATCCCTGTGCCAGATGGGCACTTGAAGGGGGGGATGCTTTGCCAGATGGTGCCTTGGTGCCCTGGGGGGAAGCTCCAGGAGTCCTTGCCATCAGGACCCCCTCGGCCGAGCTGGTAGCTGCTCCCCTGTGCCAGGAAACGCTGTGTCCCCCCGCTTCCAGGAGGGATTTTCTCCCTCGGCTCCTGTCACCAGCATCAGCCTCGCTGGTGCCTGAACCTCATGTGAAGTAGATCAAAGACATGAAGATAATTTAAAATTAATACCCGCCAGCAGAGCTGCCTCAGCGGAGAACTCTCGTGTGGTACAGAGCTGAGGTGCCGGGTGCCAGCATGGGCTGTCCTGGCCAGGATTAGGGGATGGGGACAGAGCAGCTGTGGGGGACAGAGCTGAGGGGCTGGGGCTGGGCTGTGACCACAGAGCCCCCGGCCGCTCCTTCGGTGAAAGCCCCACTAGCCAGGACATCTCACAGCCGCCTGGGAGCAGGTACGCCAGAGGCTCTGGAGGACGGTGACCTTCTGGCCATGAGAAAATGAAGCGGTGACACCAGAGGAGCGTGGCGGGGGTGGAGGGCTCCCAGCTGGTCCCGGCTCTCAGCAGGAGCCGACAGCATTTGGGATCGCTCCTGGCGATGGAAGCCAGGTGGTGTGAGCAGGGATGGCCAGAGGATGCTCGGGGGCCCCTCTGCTCCCTGGGGACATCCCTGACACTGCCGTGGTCCAGCGTCCCCCCACTCTCACTAAAATCCACCCCAAATTCACCAGCGGGGACTGCAGAGCAGGGGACCGACAGGTCGCCCCCGTGGGAGCGCAGCACCCAGCCTGCACCATCACTTCCTTCACCAAACCGCCACGTCCTGCTAATTAGCAGGCTTCCAGTAATGGCAATTACAGCTCCATCGGCTTCCTGGCTGCCAAACCCCAGAGCCAAAGCTGTTACACCCCGTGTACGGACCAGCCAGCTGGGAAGCGGGTCCCTGAATAAAATCCAGTGGCCACGGTGGGGACGGGCAGAGCCCATGGGCCGGGTGACTGGCTCGGCACGGCCCTTACCATGATGCCGGTGAGCAGGCAGACGCCCTTCCCGCAGTAGGTGTGGGGGACCATGTCTCCGTAGCCGATGGAGAGGAAGGTGATGGAGATGAGCCACATGGCCCCCAGGAAGTTGCTGGTTACGTCCTGCTGATCGTGGTACCTGCCAAGGAGACACGAGCATCAGTGTCACCGCAGGGGGATGGGGACGGCCGCGGGGAGCGACGGGGGGGCACCTGGGCACGGCAGCTTCTCTGGCACGAGGCTGTGCTGTGCCCCGGGGGAATAGGGATCAGTAACGCGGCAGGATGCCCCACAGTGACAGCGGTTGCACAATTTCTGGCACAGAAAAAACCCCGCATGGACAAAATCAGAGTGAAAACTCAACGGAAAAGGCTTCTGCTTTCGGTCAGACCTGTCACCACATCCCAGTCCCGCCGCCTGCATCCCCGTGGCGTGGCGGCAAGAGCCGGCTGATGGGAGAAACAGCTGCGGCTTTGCCGAGCCCCCCGACAACGCCAGCTCACCCCCGATATCTTCCTCTGCATCCCCCCCCGGCTTGAGCTGGGCCTGCTCCCCCTGTGACTCCCCAGGGGACAGTGCTGTCATCAGCCCCGGCAGAACCGCTGGCAACGGATCCAGCCGAGCCTCCGGCACGCACTTGGCTCTCGGACAGCACGGGGGAACGGCTCACACGCTCGAGACGAAGCACACGTGGAGCGGCTGCTGCTTCGGGGATGCTGCAAACTTTCCATGGCCGTGTCCCTGCTGAGCCACAAGGTCAGCGACCGCCCTGGCCGGCCCCGCATCCGGCTGCGGCTCTTCCGGCAAACACGCAACCGGGTCCCCGGGACCGGTGCAAGCCCCGACAAGCCCCCGCAGGGATGCTCCCCCGGGGATGCAGCACTGGCCACCAGTGGCAGAGCAGGGGCTCTCCCAGCCCGCAGCGGGATGCAGCCCCAGGACCAGGGGGTGGGCAGGGACAGGCAGCACCTTCATCCCGCCATGGCAGGACAGTCACCCTCCTGCCTGCATGCATCCCGCTCCCTGGCAGCCTTCTCCCAGCCTCCTCACGAAATCGTTAGAGGGAAACCAGATGGAGCTTTTGGCAATCCCCCCCCCCAGGATCATCCCAGCTCCTGGAGCAGTTGGGTTTTCTCCTCTTCCGAAATGTTTCTCCCCCCAAGCAACAGGAGACTCAAACGAGACCCTGGTGCATGAAAAAAGCACCCTCAGCGACAGCGAGAGCCGCTGCCAAGCTCTGGGCAGCGCTGGCCAAGGGAGCGGGGGTCACCGTGGCCACAGCCAGGCTCCCCAAAGTCTTTGTGCCAGCAGCAGCACCCACCCCCCATCCCATCCAGGCCGTTCCCCTGGGAAAGGCTAAGCCCATCCCGCAGGATGTGAGCTCTCAAGCCGTGGGGACGACCCAGGGAGCATCACGCTGGTGAAGGGGGTTACGGCGCAGCCGGACAGACAGATGCTTTCCCTTCCGAGAAGCACTTGGAGCAGAAGGAGTAGATAAACAGGACGGGGGCAGCACGTGTGGCAGCTGGCGCAGGCAGGAAGAGGGTCCGCTGCGACCGGTCAGCCGCCAGCACCGCTTTCCATCGTCCCCTAGTCTGCCTGTCCCCACCAAGGGCACAGCCGATGCCCTGAGCATCGCCCCGGTCCCACACCACGCCACGCCACCGCCAAGCCGAGCATCGCCAGGCCAGGATGCTGCGGCAGCACCGGCTCGGCCGGACTGAGCCCTATCAGTTTGGGCAGCCCCACCAGGGAGCCAGATCCAGCCCCACACTCACGCCGGGGTGCAGGGGCCGGCTGCACGTGCAGGCACACGTGCACACCGTCGGCGGGCAGCCCCGGCAGCACCGCTGGCACCGGCACCGCAGGCAGCTCTGCGTGGCGGCCGGGCGAGCGGGCGAGGTTGCTAAGCGACTCGCTGCCTTGCTGAGAGCTGGGGGGCCCCCCCCTAACCCCCTCCCCCGGCACGCACGGGAGGATGCCCGGCAGCCGTGCTGTGCCTGCGGGCGCTGGGGCAGCCCACGGTGCTGATGGGATGTGCCACAGCCTGGGGAACCACATCTCGGGGCGACACGGCCATCTCTAAGCCACCCAGCCCCAGCGGGTGCTGGTTGGGGACGGTCCCACGAGCCACAGCAAACTGGTTTCCAGCACCAGTGCAGCAACCTGCCATTGGNGGAATGTCTTGTTAAGTCAATCCTTTTACCAAAGTGAAGTACTATTTTTTTTATTTTTTTTTTTTGTCCCTAATGGTTCTTTATTTACATCGCTTTTTTTTCCCAGCCTAAGCCCCCCAGGTGCAGAATCAACCCCCTTGCAAGTCCCCCGGGGGAGCCTGTCTGCCCGCTCCCCATTTAGGAAGCACAAATAAAAATCTCCCAAACACAATTAAGCAGCGCAAAACCATCCAGCACATCCTGAGAGCATCATTAAGGCAGACAGGAAGGCAAACACAGCCTGGAAAAGCTCGTAAAATCTCAGCGTGCCGCTCCGCTCTGCTGCCACGGAACTTAAAGCTGCTCAAACTCCCCTCCGAGGGTGACCAGCGCCAGGGGTCCCACCCTGAGGAAGAGGAGGGGTAGCCTTCCTCCCACCTTGTAAGTGCCCAGAAGCAAGTTGGGTGGCCCAGGGACCCTGGGGTGTGATCCCTCGTGCCTCGGTTCTAAGGATGGCATGAAGCCACGGCAAATAATCAAGGGGATTTCATGCGATTCAACTAGTCCACGGCCACCGAACCACAACAGGCTCGTTGTCTTGGGTGCTTTCCTGCAGCCCTGGCTGCTTCCATGGCAGCACAGCCATGAGCTCAGCCTCCTGGGGACAGGGACGGCCCCATGTGGGGACAGGACACAGGGCACCCTGCGGAGGACCTGCCCTCCCCGCCCTGGGAATGAGGGCTGCCACCAGCACCTCTTACCCCAGCCAGGAGAAACCCCCACAGCGCTGGGGCGGGCTGGGGGAGGCCACAGTCCCCCGGTTCCCCTTGGGGGACAAAGGGGTGCTGGTGTGTCCCAGGGAGACTGAGGCTCAGTGGTAGCCACCGGAGCCGGTCGCCACAGCAACCCCCGCGCCAAGCACGCCGATGTCGGCGTGATGCCATCCGGCAGTGGGTTTGTCACCGCGGTGTTGTCATGGCAGTCGCTCGCAGCGGTGCCAGAGCCTGAGCCAGGCGCTTGCTGCTCGCCAGCCCCACGGTACCTCCAGCCTCTCCCCAAGCTCCTGTTGCTCCCCACATCCCCCCAGCCGCCCTCCTGGGGCTCCTGTGCCAGCTGGTACCACACACTGTCCCCTCACAGGGGGACCCTGTCCCTCCCCAGGCATCGTGCTGTGAGGACAGGGCTGTTCCTGCCTCTGCCTCCTGCTCAGGATGGGGGCTCATCGGTGGGAACCCGCAGCTGCCGAGCACCCGGATCCCTGCAGGGATCTGTTGAGTATCCCGAGCTGCTGAGCCTCCCAAACCACAGCACATCTCAAACTGTCACAACATCCCAGACCGGCTGGGGCTGGAAGGGACCCCTGGAGATCATCCCATCCCACCCCCTGCCCAAGCAGGTGGCACAGGGTGGCATCCAGGTGGGTTTGGAATCTCTCCGGAGAAGGAGACTCCACACCCTCTCTGGGCAGCCTCTTCCAGGGCTCTGCCACCCTCACGCTCATTTCCTGTGTCACAGTTTGTGCCTCTTGTCCCTTGTCCTGTCCCCGGGCACTGCTGAGAAGGGTCTGGCCCCATCCTCTTGCCCCCCGCCCTTTAGCTCTTGCTCAGCACCGATGAGATCCCCTCTCAGTCTGCTCTTCTCCAGCTGAACAACTTCAGGTCCCTCAACCTTTCCTCAGCACAGAGATGCTCCAGCCCCTGAGCATCTTTATTGCCTCCACTGGACTCCCTCCAGCACTTCCTAGCCTTTTTTTGAACTGGGGAGCCCAGAACTGGACCCCAGTGCTCCAGATGTGGCCTCCCTGGGGCGGAGACAAGGCAGAAGAGGTGACATCCCGAACCACTGCGCATCCCGAACTGCTCAGCGTCCTTCCCCGCACCCGCAGCCCCAGCCCCCCTCACCTCTCGCACACCCGCACCGTCCAGGCAGCGATGATCCAGAGGGAAATGCTGAAAACCAGCAGCACCGTCCCGGGGCAGATGGTCATGAGAGTCTTCATGACGAAGCGGGTGTTGAAGTTGATCTTGTTGAGCGCCCCGATGCTGCGGGAGGAGGCGTCGGTGAAGAGCTTGCTGTGCAGCAGCATCACCCGAGCGATCAGGTAGAGGCGCAGGAACATGGGGATGGACAGGATGATGTCCACGTCCGCCTCTGCCCGAGAAGGCGTGTAGGAGAAAGCCAGGCGGGCTGTCCAGAAAAATTTGTACTCCCCGGGAATGGGGTGTATGGCACAAACCAGCATCTCCAGGCCGATGTAGAGGATGCGCTCGTACGTCATGGCTATCCGCCAGTCGTCGGCTCCGTTGTCGATGACAAAGAGCTACCAGGATGCAAAAGCACACTGTTACCGGTGGCCCTGGTCAACCCTGTCCCACCAGCATCCCGCCCTGGGCAGGGGGGCAGACTGGCACCAAAGCCTTGTGTAGCTGGGGATGGCTTTGGCCGGGAGGGATAGGGATGGAAGGGGATGGAAAAGGTAAGAACAAGCCTTTGCCATGGCCCTGTCTGTGTGTTCACGGGACAGTAACAGCACTGGGGACACCCCAGAAAGCTTTAGGGTGTTCAGCCTTGAGCACAGGCTCAGACACAGCATGAGGACAACTCGGTGTGACCCACAAACTGGCTGGAAAGAGCCCCCCTCCCAGCACAGCCTCCTCGCCCCGGGCACACACGGGCAAGCCACGGTGCTGTAGAGCACCGGCACGAGCCACCCCAGCTCCTTGGCTCCCACAAGCACCACACCGGTGTCACCAACAGCCACCATGCCCTGAGTGCCAGGGCAACTTTTGGAGAGGGAACACCACTGATGGAGCACCCAGCTGCTGGCAGCAATGGGATCCAGTTGTCATAGCAACCGCCGGTTCATCCTGGGTACCAGCTCCTCTCCCACTGCCAGCAACACAGTCGGGGTCTCTGCAGGAGCTGGGGGGGTGGCAGCTTGGGCTGACCCCTCTGGGACATGGCCAGACCCCCAGGGTCACCTGCCCTGGCAGGACATCAGCTTGTCCCCAGTGTGATGGGGACACTGGTGTCACCGACAGCAGTGGGGACACACTCAGGGCCGCTCTGCCAACAGCGCTTGGCAAAGACACCGCTGGGAGGGCTCCAAGGGGGACGTGGCAGCCGTCACCGCCGTCACCGATGTGTCCTCGACCCTGCAAAGCTGGGGCGCGACCCCAGCTCGGCTGGGGGTCCGGCAGCTCCCGCAGCTGCTCCCGCCCGGGTGGTGGGTGGGAGCGCAGCCCCGGCTGGCACTGAGCCTGGGAACAACCCTCCCGCCGCGCCGGAGCCCCGGTGCACCTGCGCCAGGCCACCTCACCAGCACGGCACGGCACACAGGGCTCTCCCCGGGGGACGGCAAGAGCCGCCGGGACTGACTCACGGAGCAGCCGTCCCCGGCCACCTCCCTTTCTGTTTGGAAAGCTCCGCTCCTTTTAGCTGCTTTGTTTGAGAAATTGTTTATAAAAATGCTCCAAGCTGTCAAGGGAGATCCTCAGGCATTTAACAAGCTGACAGCCCATTCCTTCCTGGAAAGGGGTGTTAAAAATAAACAAATTAGCAAGAGGAAAGAGGCAGGGAGCCTTTTGACTGCGTGTGGGGAGGGTTGCAATGGGCCAGGTCGGGGAGGAGTAGGAGCAAAGGGGGGATTCGGGCAGGTTTCCCTTGTGCCAGCCCCTCTCAGCATCGCTGCGGGTTTCCATGGAAACTCTAGCACAGTCCAGTGGTACCCGACGACTGGGCATCCCCAGCACCAGCTCCAGCTGGAGAAGGGGCAAGTGCCTTGGCCACCGCAGCTCCAGACAAGCAAAGCACAAGGGAAGCCACCAAGAAGCCACGCAGGGGAAAGACTTTCACCAAACCCAATGCACGGAAAGCCCTGGGCACTTCAAGGGCAAGGCTGAGGGGAGCTGTGCCCCCCTGAAAACTCCAAGCTGGGGCCGGCAGCCTCACCAGCACCGGACTCCATGCACCCCAGTGATAAATGTGGCACTGGCCGGGGACACCACACTCCACACCAGCTCAGGGCACGGCGACGGTGACAGACCCTGCCAGGGGGTGCAGTCCGGAGCCATCCCCAGGGACCAAGCCCCCAGTGCCACCGGGAGCGGGTCAGGCTCTGCCCGTTGGCACGGGGAGGGTGAGGACCGGCGGCACTGCCGGCATCTCCCTACGCACACTCAGCCTAACGAAGAGCGAGTGACACACACAATTAGCAGCAGCTCGTGGCCCTGCAGCACCAGGCAGAGCTGAGAGGCAGCAGGGATGGGAGGCTACTGCTCACCTGCAGCCCTGAATGGCAGGTGATGGGCTCGGGGATACCCCAAGGACCCGTCACCCTCCCAGCCCATCAGTGACACCATGGGCAGGGGACAGACACGACCCCAGGAGCTGGACCCAGGACCCAGGGCACAGCAATGCCCCAGTCCTGGAGAAACCGAGGTACAAGAGAGAGCTGCAAATGTCCCAAAGGACTCAGCGATTAATGCATTTAGTACTGAGGGAAGAGGCTGAAGCTGATGTCGAGCCTTTCCTGGAGGCCGGGGAGGTCTGGCAGTGCCACCCAGGGCGAGTGCAGTCCCCCACCTCGGGCAAGAGGGACGAGAAGCTGAGGATTTACAGCTCTGCCAGCCCCGTTTCCATCCCCGGACGGATTATCAGCAATCCCTTTATAAGCACCTAAGAGATAATAGGGCGATCAGCAGCCAGCAGGGCTTTGGCCGGAGCAAATCAAGTCAAACTGATCTCATTCCCTTCCCTGCCAGTGTAACCAGCTCAGCGGTTAAACTGGGGGCCACAGGGCCAGACCGTGGCGAGGTTCGGCGCCGGCGCCAGGACGCTGTGACTGCTCGGGGAGCGGGACCCCGCGGAGGGATGGCAGCAGGGATTTCCACGGAGCGGGGAGAAGCCAGGAGCCCCGCTGGGGTGGACGCTGTGTTTGCCCAACCCGTTCGCAAGAACAACAAGGGGAGGAAGCCAGCGAGCGCCGGGGCACGGCCCTCCCTGCTGACCCCAACCGCCGCCACCCCGGGGTAAATATTATTCTAACAAAAAAACCCACAGAGCACTCAAATATTTGCTTTGAACAAGCCACCGTCGGGCCCAGTCCCTGCGCCGGTGGGCTGAGCTGGAGGGGTGGCTCCCGAGAAGGTCCCTTGCAGGCAGGGGACAGGCAGGGGACAGGCTGCCCTGTCCTTCCCCCCCCCCCCCCAGCCCAGCCTGGAGCAGGATGAGGCGCAATCTTTGGTGCCTCAAAACACTCCGGGCCAGGGGCTTTGGTATCCCTTCCCCGGGATGCTCCTTCTCCCGCCTGGTGGTTCCCCCCACCCTTAAAACTCACCGGCATCGGGCTGATGCCGGATCCTGCGGGGAAGCTCAACCTTCCTGGAGCAAACTGGGTACTCCTTTAATTTCCCAGCAAAGCCAAGGGCGGGCAGGGAGGAAAAGAGTGAGCAGCCCTGATTAGGAAAGGATTTCACAGCTTTCCTTGGCACCTCGGCCGGTCCGAGCCCTTCCTGGCTGCAGCCTCCCCCCAGCCACCGGCAGCTCCACCGGGCACCCTGCAGCCAGGCAGACCCCCTCAGTGCCCAGCTTCACCCCCCCACCTAAACCCCTTCGCTGCCCTCTGAGACCCCAGCAAGGAGGGAGGAGGCTCCATAGAGATCTGTGAGCTTGGGCAATGCGTTCCACCGGAGTGGCTGGCAAACCCCACAACCCTCTGGACCACCCGCCCCGGTAGCCCCTCGCCCGGGCACCGGCGACGCCGGGACCTACCTGCACCTCCCGCGTGTGGTAGGCGATGATGAGGCCCAGCAGGATGACGGTGGAGAGGCTGATAAGGCATTTCAAGGCCAAGGAGAACATGGAGTCCTGGAAAGCGAGAGCAGGGAGGGCGTTAGGGGGGAACGTGGCCACGAGACCATGGCAGTGCCGGCCACGGCACCGAGCTCGGCACCCCCAGGGAGATGCTGCAACACCTGCAACACCCCCAACACCTTCCCTGGCACCCCAGCTCCCACCCTGAGTGGCCTGGGCACCCCTGGCACCGCTGGCACCACAGGCAAGAGCTGCTTTTTCTCCAGAATTGTTGGTTGGGGTTTTTTTTTCACATGATTCCACCAAGTGTGTAATTACCAGCCTCCCCTCGCTGGGACGCGCATCGCCAGCGCCCCGGCCACATCCAGCCTGAACCCAATATTATGGCACCCTACTGGATGGTCTAATTAGATCCTCCTGCTAATTAGCTCTGTGTAAATTAAACCAGCCCCTGACTGACTGGCGACCAAAGAGGCTGCTCCTCAGGACCCTGCCAGGAGGAGCAGGATTCACCATCTCCTCCCATGGGCTCCCCTCCGGACCCCGTTTCAATCACCAGCAAGCCTATGCCCTGTGGGTGCCCTGTGGGTCCCATGGGTGCCCCCATGGGTGCCCCATGGGTGCTATGGGTGCCCTATGGGTGTTGTGGGTCCCATGGGTGCCCCCATGGGTGCTGTGGGTGCCCTATGGGTGTTGTGGGTCCCATGGGTGCTATGGATGCCCTATGTGTGCTGTGGATCCCATGGAGGTCCCATGGGTGCCGCTGGGTGCTATGGATGCCCTATGGGTGCTGCAGGTCCCATGGGTGCTATGGATGCCCTATGGGTGCTGTGGGTCCCATGGGTGCTCTGTGGGAGCTGTGGCTGGCCAGTGGGTGGCCTATGCATCCCCTGGGTGCTACGGATGCCCTGTGGGTGGCCTATGGGTCCCACGGGTGCTACAGACGCCCTGCAGGCCCCATGGGTGCCATCCCAAAGGGCACAGGTAGGAAGCCGAGGTGCTACCTCCAAACCAACCTCCTCCGCCACCCATCCTGTGCCTCTGCCCTGTCCCCAGCGTGCCGAGACCTGGCGCGCTCGTGGCACGCTTGAGCTGCCACCAACACACGTGACACCCAGAGACCCCACGCGCTCACGCTCGCCCCGCACCCCCCATCCTGTACCCCCT
>VXBJ01002300.1:0-11336 GCA_013400055.1 Nycticryphes semicollaris
CTCCTCCCCCAACCAACTTGGAAAATTTAATCACTTGTATTGATTCCCTTCCCTGATTTTACCAAGGTAATTTTCCTGAGCCTGTGATTTTCCAAGCAATGTCAAGGCCTAGTCAAGGTAACAGAACGCTGGGCTCAAACTAACGTTTCTTGGGTTTTGTTTGTTTGCTTCTCTCAACTACCAAAATACCTTTCCTGTACTCTATGAACAGTAAATATCTGTTGTTCATTGGGTCAGGATTTAATGGTGCTTCCTCTTTTTTTTGTGAATATAAATGTATTGGTTAATCACTGCATAGTTCTCACAACAAACTGTGATACAGTTGTAAGAGTAATTACTCCCTGGGAATGGGCATGTTCAAAACACTGAATAAGTATTTTGAGTTGAGATTAGGAAGCTAACTTGGCAACAAAATACCAACTTGTATGCAACTTACATACATAATGGTCTACTACTATTCAGTGTGACGAGTAGTCTCTTGAACATTCAACCATCTCCACTGAGTCTCTATGGTTTAGTTACAGGTGCTGTTTTATCTATTAGAAAATACTTCATTTTGATTGTTCCCATCATCTGAGACTTTGAATATGACTCCTGAACCTCAGTGGATTAGCTCTGAAGAGGTCCAAAACATTGTAAAGAATATCTAATGACGACATTAAGAGCTATCCAGTTCATTCTATATTCTGTTACCTAGGTTTTGGGAAGGATCAGGTTTGTTGCTCCTAAAATATATAACTATTTCACTGTTGTGGTGTTTGGAGAAAGAAGCAGTGTAAATTTTAATCTAAGTATAGTCCTTTTAAATGTTAAAGGCACAAACTGCATTTTTTAAGCATTTATTTGATAAGAAAACTAACATTATATATAGTAAATTCTCATTCTTGTGAATGTAACTTTGACAGCAATACATCTTAACTAGCAGTCTTACCATTGACTCCTAGTGTAATCAGCCATAACATGTTAATAGGCTGATATATTTCTTTTTCTGTTTTTAGTTAAACACCTTTTTACTTAGTGTTTTGGTAGTCTGTTCTTTTCAAGCTGAGGTGATTGTTAAAGCTTTAAGCAATGTCTGTGTGAATATACATGTGCCCAAGTAAACCAAATGCTTTGAATAATTAAAGCACAGACTGAAATGGGTTCTTTTTAGGGTGAAATATGTAGGTGCATCTTTTTGGAGCAGAAGTAATTATTTTCTGAATTTAAGTATAGGTTTCCTTTGTCAACACAAGTCCCTAAAAAAAAAAATAAAAAAATACTTAAGCAGACTTTCTTAGATTGTATCATTCCAAAAAGATGATATTTTTGAGTTATTGTTAATTACAAAATAATGACATACAGGAAAGAAATCATAATCAGTTAAAAATAAAGCTGATATTTCACATGTCAAAACATGACATAATATGTAGCAGCAAAATTTCAGGGCAGGAGAGGTCTGACAGTATTGGGGGGGGCGTGTTCTGTGGGACCTCTGAGAGCTAATCTTGAATATCAATGATTTGTGTGTCAAAAGAGTTCATTTTAAAACTAACAGCTGAAAGAAAATATTTTTAAGCCTACACGCATTCAGAAAACTTATGAAAAATAAAATGGAGGTTAATTTTTGAGGAGCTTCTGCTCTGAAGTGTATTAATGGATTGAAACCCTGCTCAAAATGCTAAATTTATGCGGAACTGAATTTGGTTACTAGAGGGAGGTAATGACTGCACTCCTATATGCCTTCTCTTTCCAGTCTTTCATATATGAAGAGTTTGTGCATAGAAAAAATAACTGTATTTGAAACAAGCAAACTCCACAACTTTCTTAGTTGTGAGAACTTATTTGTGGATAACTTCACTGGTTAAAAATAGTGAAATTCCTTTAACTGATTAAACACTTAAATATTGCAATTCAGCAATATTTGAAAGACCACAAGAAAGAAATATGGAATGTTATTTCTTAAACTGTCCAAGGGCAGAGAGTTCCCAAATAGAAGCTCTAGGGTATTCTTTCCTAGGAAATAAGGCACTGTAATTGTTGTGACTGGATAAAACCTACTTGAATTGGCATATAAAATTAAAATTAAATGTTGTGGGACTCATTGTCAACCAGTGAATTCTATATTTAAAGGAAGAATAATTTTGTAAGAGCCTTGCCTGTTATTTTAGTCTGATTATAAGCTATATCAGCTGTTTTCTGCTTTCCAGCTCTTGGGCCAAATAGCTCAATCCCTAATGAAAGACAGCCTTTACATGGCTGGTAGCACTTAAAAGGGGATTACATTTTTGGAACTGTCTATTTGACTCCTGATTCTGGAAGTAATGGATTATGCTTTGCCTTATAGTGATTTATTGTTCCATACAAGAACTACTGTGTTCATTGTCGTTGGTTCATGAAAGCAAGACAAACTCAATGTCAGTGACTCATACCTTGTCATCATTTAGTGGGCTTGTAACCTCCCTCTGCAAAACTCTTGATTTGAGATTACAAGCCCAACAGGAAAATGATTTGGTAAAAGTGGGCTTCCTAAAGGAAAACATTAAAGAATTGCTCCTCTCTGCCTCTATGAAGTGACAGTTCTAAATGAAAACAGCTCATTCAAGTATGGAAAACAGAAATGGAAAGCCATAGCAGGGTGGTTTCTTTCTTTGTAGCCTAAATATCTTAATACACTTGGTTTAATTTCTCTGCTAGTGAGTACTGAGATTCTGGAGAATCTAATCTAGATCCTAGCAGGTCATCAGCCCAACTGTGCTTATACTAACACCCCGTTTTGTGTTCATTCTTATCTGCCATCATTAATATGTGTTTGCATGACTAATATTAACTTGTGATAAATACTTCAAAGAATTTTTTTGAAATGTCAAAAATCCTTTAGTACAGTCATTGTCTGATCTCAATCAGTATTAAGATGTTGTTGTGGTTTAACACCAGTAGGCAGCTGAGCATTGTGCAGCCACTTACTCCTCCCCATACCACCTCCCCACCCCCCCAAGTTAGATGGGGGAGATAATTGGAAAAGTAAAATTGAGACAGCTTGTGGGTTGAGATAAAACAGCTTAATAGATAAAGCAAAAGCTGTGCAAGCAAGTTAAGGAAAATATGGAATTCACTGCTTCCCATCAGCAGCAGGTGATCAGCCTTCTCCAGGAAAGCGGGGCTCCAAAATGAGTAATGGTTACTTGGGAAGAATAAAGCCATCACTCCAAACATCCCTAAGCAATGGCAGTCCTGGCCAAACTCTATTGCTCCCAGTTTTATTGCTGAACACAAAGTCATACAGTATGCGATATGTCTTTGGTCAGCTGTCCCAGCTGTGTCCACTCCCCCCAATAGACAAAGGCTAGTTTTGCTGCTTCTCTTTAAAATGCCTTAATTCTACTTGGAGTTTAATTTTTGGAGTTAAAATACATTCTCTTAATGCAGCAATTGTTTGACACAAACAAGGTCAAAACTACCACAATTCTGGAATCATGTTGGATTTTTTTTTTCCAGTTTAGCCACATAAGGAATATATGGAATGCATCGTTTCTCAGAGTGCTTTTCTGAAACAATCTATGAATCGTGACTCAAAAGAGCTGGCATTCTTGCTTGTTCCATTTTGCAGCCAACTGGGATTTGGGGGAATAACTTTTTCTGTTCATATCCTTACAGATTTGTTGGGGACAGGATTGCATTTAAACAGGCTGTGTCCTTCCCTGCCCCCACTCTAAACTTACTTTAAACAGCAACGGATGCAAAATATCAGGATCCCAATAGTTAAAGAAAGCCTGTATTCTGTTTGACTTTTATTTTGCCTGAAATTTGGGTTCTGAATGTGGTCTTTTTGTGTTTACCAATGTGGAAACTAAAATATTTCACTGTCTCGTGTGCATTGCTAAATTACTCAGAGGAGTTTCTTGGTGCATTTATCCTCAGACTGAAAAGTTATATCTTACTTCCTTTTCTAATTATCAGATATATTTAATAGTGTTTACTTACCTTCAGAATGGTCCCCATTAATGCAAAAGTCCCAGATGAAATGCAGCTGAGACTTATCTGGCTTTTAATGAATCTGAAAATGTATGATACTATGGCTTGCTTGTTTTCTGATCTTACTTGTAAAGAAAATTATTTATCCCTTTTGGTTGGTACAAAGTAGGGGAAATAGTATTGGGCTTTTCATCTCTCAGGTAATACAAGTGCATTTTCAGCCATCCCAATCTGATTTTTGGTTAGTAGTAGTCTTTATAGTATTTTTTTTTTTTTAAGCTATTGTCCTTAATTTAAAGTAGCATCACTTTTTATTACGAAAACTATATTTCTGCCTTTAAAAAAATGTCTCTGCAGCCTACTGAGAGTTACTCTTGATAACTACTTTATATTTATTACAAATCTGCTTGCAATGGCAAAGATAGCTTATGGCTTTTATGTCTCTTGTTGCAAAAATAAAAGAAAATGGAAAAATATCTATTTCATTGGGAATCATTGTCTGCAGATTTTTATTCCTCTAAAGTGGCAAAGCATATAGACTATTATAGGGTGGAATCAGTATTTCCAGAATAAAATCTGTAGGATAGGAGGCCAGAAAATAGTTTTGGATTTGTTATGTTACTGCAGCCACTAGCTGTTACAATTTGCTGTATTAGATGGATAGTTAGCATATAAATAAAGTCACATACCTTGCTTTTCATCTTCTCTTGTATAACTTTAAACCATTATTAATTTTACTCTGAATTACTTTGTTATTCATATTCTTTCCATATACTGAGGGTTTCATTTGCATAACCTTTCATGTTTTTCCTCTGTAATTGGGATAATAAGGCAGATATCTAGAAGTTTGCAACAAAATATACTCATCAAAACAAGCATGTCTTATTCTTTTGACTAAGGCATTGATCTTGTTCAGTAATGAATAAAATAGTTGGTACATCGCTCACCTATGAATCGTGAAGAAAGGCAGTAGGTTGACTGTAGTACACATAATGTAGGCACTGCATTTTAACTTAAATTTTTGAGATTTGTTAAAATCTATCACATAACTTTCACCTTGTGTATATCAGAATTCCATAGTTTCATACAGTACTGTTGACTACTCTGTTATTACTTATCTGAATACTGTTTACCCCAAGTAATCTCATTTAGTTCATTAGGTATACATATTGCTATAAATGGGTCTGCAAAACCATTTTGAGAAATTCTTAAATCCTTCACCTCTATCTTGTAACTCTTTGAAATATTTTATTTTGTATATATTGAAAGACCTCCTAATAAATCTGCTATTCATGCAGAAGGGGAAGTCACGCTTAGCCAACCTGATAGCCTTTTATGAAGACATAACAAGGTGGACAGATGATGGTAAAGTAGTGCATGTGGTCTATCTTGACTTCAGTAAAGCATTCAACATGGTCTCCCACAGCGTCCTGGCAGCCAAACTGAGGAAGTGTGGCCTGGATGATAGGGTAGTGAGGTAGATTGTTAACTGGCAGAAGGATAGAAGCCAGAGAGTTGTGGTCAATGGGACGGAGTCTAGTTGGGGGCCTGTATCTAGTGGAGTCCCTGATCGATCAGTACCGGGACCAGTACCATTCATTTTATTAATCAACCACTTGGATGAGGGAGTAGAGTATGCTATCAGCAAGTTTGCTGATGACACAAAAATGAGAGGAGTGGCTGACCCACCAGAAGGCCATGTTGCCATCCAGCGAGACCTGGACAGGCTGGAGAGTTGGGAGGGGAGAAATTTAATGAAATATAACAACAGCAAGTGTGGGGTCTTGCGTCTGGGCAAGAACAACNGACTGAGGGACGACCTCATTAATGTTTATAAATATGTAAAGGGTGAGTGTCAGGAGGATGGAGCCAGGCTCTTCTCAGTGACAGGCAATGATAGGACAAGGGGCAATGGGTGCAAGCTGGAACATAGGAGGTTCCACTTAAATATGAGGAAAGCCTTCTTCACAGTAAGGGTTACAGAAGATGGGAACAGTCTGCCCAGAGTGGTTGTGGAGTCTCCTTCTCTGGAGGTGTTCAAAACCCACCTGGACGCATTCCTGTGTGACCTGATCTAGGTATTCCTGCTCTAGCCGTACTTTTCCTGATACAGCAGTAGTGTCCAAAATTGCCTGGTTTAGTTAAATTTTACATTAGGATCATCCAGGGAACTTCTGACTGAAATCATTGCTGCTCAGAGTACTACTAGGCAGCTAGGGTGAACCTCACCGGACTAGCTCTCCAAATTTGTGATTGCTAACTAGGACCAGCCATAAATGGTTGCAAGACTTAAATACTTTCAAAACCCAATTAATATTTGATGTCTGTGTTAACACAGAGTTATAAATGGTTAAAGCTGGATAGGGCCTTAAAGACCACCTATTTCCAACTGCCCTGCCATGGCCAGGGATAGCTCCAACTAGACCAGGTAACTCAAAACCCCATCCAGCCTGGCCTTGAACACTTCCAGGGATGGGGCATCCACAACTTCCCTGGGCAATCTGTTCCAGTGTCTTACCATTCTCACAGTAAAAAAATTTCTTCCTAATAACTAAACTAAATCTACCCTCTTACAGTTCAAAACCATTACTCTTGTGCTATCCTTACAGTCCCTGGTAGAGTCTTTCCCAGTCTTTCCTGTAGGCCCCCTTTAAGTGATGGAAAGCTTCTATAAGGTCTCCTCAGAGCATTCTCTTCTCCAGGCTGAACAACTCCAACTCTCTCAGCATGTCTTCATAGGAAGGGTGCTCCACCCCCCTGGTCAACTTTGTGGCCATCCTCTAGATCCCCTTCAACAGGTCCATGTTATTCTTATATTGGGGGTCTTGGAGCTGGATGCAGTACTCCAGGTGGGGTCTTACAAGAGCAGAATAGAGGGGCAGCATCACCCCTCTCAACCTGCTGGCCCTGCTTCAATTGATACAGCCCAAAATACCAGTTGTCCTTCTGGGCTGTGAGCACACATTGCCAGCTCATGTTCAACTCCTCATCCACCAGTACCCCCAAGTACTTCTCCTTGGGGCTACTCTTGATCCATTCTCCCTCCAGCCTGTATTTGTGTTGGGGATTGCTCTTGACCCATGTGCGGGATTGTACTCGGCCGTGTTGAACTTCATGGGGTTTGCATGGGGCTATTTATCAAGCCTGTCAAGGTCTCTTTGGACCATGATTTAACATGACATAAATCATCTCAAAGCAGAGGTGCCTGCCTGCCTGCTTTGACTTTACACTGGAATCTGAAGGACTAACTTAGCTGTCTATAAGTTGAGCATTTTAGTTGTAGAATGGTTTGAGTTGGAACAGACCTTAAAAATCACTAAGTCCCAACCCCTCTGCATGGGTAGAGTTATCTTCTACTCAATCAGGCTGCTCCAAGCCCCATCCAAAATAAATTTGAACATTTCCAGGGATGGGACTTCCACAATTTCTCTGGGCAACCTGTTCCAGTGTCTCGCCACCCTCCCTGTAAAAAAATGTCATCTCAATGGAAATTGTTCTTATTTCAAATATAGTTCATTTAAGAATGTTGTTATTTTAGATCACCTTTAATCTACAGATTTGAGTTTTTTGATTCTTTGGGAATCTTTTTTTTTGGAGGCTGGAGAGAAGTCATGAGGCTTTCTGAAACAAAGTGGGGCAGCCGCCTCCTCCCACTTCTGTTTTGAGATGAAGTACTGTTTTTGGAAGCAGCAGCTTATGAGAAAACTGAGTTTTCTGCTTTAAAGTGTGTGAGATTTTTCTTATTCCTTAAAAAACACAGACAAGTTAATATATCCTGTTTGAGCAGCTGACTTAGGACAGCAGAAGAAAAGTTGTCCAAGCATCCTCTTTAATTTTTGCAGGTGACTGTGGGCACAAAGAAGGAGGCAGTCAATTGAGGCCTTGTGTTCTTCTTAGTGAAGTAGAATTCTAAACTGACAAGCAATTAGGGAATTTGTACCTACCTAGGTTTTTTTAGCTTCTCATATAGATGTCCTGTAATAAAGAACCTGTTTTTCGGTAATAACTTTCTTGGTTTTTAAAACTTTATTCTGCATATTTTTATTTAAAAGTGTTGATTGTAATAAAGCACTGAAGACCTGCATTTTTTGGGGAAAAAAAAATGAGGCAGTGGGTGTTTGAACAGCTGTTGTGTGTAGGATACTGAAGTTTTTTTCAATGCTGTCAAGTCAGCTCTGCTGTAGGAGTTTAGCAAATGGCAGCAGTAATGCACTAAACCAAAGTGGAACATATTTCAGCTTTCACATGTGATCAGGCTTCACCTTGGCAAAGAACGAGTCTTTCCAGCATTCTGTTTTATTGTGGAGTTGGGTTTTTTTTTGTTGTTGTTCTAAAATCTTTCAGATATGCCCAAATCCCACCCACATGCCATCCCTTTCCCAACTTAAATCATGATGAAATATGTATGCAAAATGGCTTATTTATTAAAATAAGCCTGTACATGAAAGGAGAAAAAAACCCACCCTTGAATGTGAGAATTCAAGTATGAGCTGAGTTCAGTCTGTCTGCAGATTGAACAATGTTGTTACTGGGACCCTCTACCTGAATTTTATAAGAAATCCAGGTTTTAAAGATAATACTTCTCTTTGCTTTGGGTTGTGTGTACTATGGTCTGTGTGAGAGATGAGTGGGAAGAATAGAGAAAAAATACTTTTGGTTTGCTAATTTCAAACGTTTTTTTCATGGAACTTCACAATCAATCCAGAAATTAGTTATTTATACCCAGGTTTTCTGCCACAAATGCCAAAGGAGTTTACTTTTTTTTTTATTATTCTGTTTTTACTTTTTTGTGATTGGTTGTTTGGGTTTGGTGTTTTGGTAGCAATGGAATTGATTTTTTTCTTCTAACAAATTGAGGGACCTTTGAACCTCTGAATCCTGGATATTGAGAGCTGTTCACTCAGAAAAGCAAAAGTAGTAGAGACATTTAAAAACAAAACAAACAGAACCCAAAGAAACAAACAAACAAACAAAAAACCAAACCTGAAAACCCAACACGAAATAAACCTATGAAACCAGTAAAAACAGAACGAGCTGTAAAGCATACAGAGTAACTTAGTAAAATCCAGGGGGTAAATACAGGATACAACCTGGATACAACCTGAATACAACTGTAGCCAAAACCTAATAAAATATGAGAGGACATGTGAGAAGTATTACTGCAGACTTGATTTGTGGGATTTTTGGTGGGTGGTTTGTGGATTTGGGTGTTTTATTTATTTTTTTATTTTATTTTATTTTAGCCTACTAACACAAAGGCAGAAACAAGGCACTGAAACATATTCCTCCCCCCCCACCCCGCCTTACCATTCCCAGTTGCAGAACTGAGATTGCACTTTATAGGTCTGTAGGTACAATTCTGCAGTTCTCTGTCAAAATAATACTGGGTTAACAGATTTAGGAAATTGCTAACTCTTTAGTGGACATCATCTACTTTTAATTAAATATACTGCTACAGTCTTGTTGAAACTATTATTAATTGTGATTTATATGTTAGATGCCATATAAAATTTAACAATTCACAGCCATTAGTGGTTAGCAACAGAGTTTTGCAAGGCTAAAGTATCTGATAAAACTGCAGTTCATGGATGTAACCGGTGTGGTTAGGCCCAGTAAGTTTGAAGTGCTCTGTTTGAAGAGGTTTTGTGGAACTCTCTATTCCTACAGTGCAATATATATGATGTAAATTGAAAATTGTGAGGTTAGCGGTGTTGCAACATGGAAAAAATGTGAGTGCAGAGAGTTCTGGTATTACTACCAAGGGGGAAATTCTGCAACAGGTGTCATAGTCTGTAGATGCACTGAAAAGACAAAATGAAAAATAAAAAGAACTGAAGGAAAAAAAAATCCACTTTGGATTGTAGAGTTGATGCATCGACTCTGTGGCTGAGCTTAGGTTTTTCATCTGCAGCCTTTACCCGCTGGCGATCAAGAACCAGGCAGAATGGACTCTGGGATAACACAGCTTCCCTCTCGTAATGACGTTCTGTGATGTATTCTTTTCCCAGCCAGCATTGCATATTGCTAAAAATACTTAGAAAACAGGACTTCTCTTTCTAGGTTCACCTGTGATGTTAGTGAAGCAGGGAGGTTTTCCTCCCAGGTTAACTCAAAACAAGCCTGTTATAAGAATGGACTCATCTTCAGGTAAAGAGGAAAAATTGTGTGTCTGCCACACAAAATACTAACAAAATGTCCTTGTGCACTAGGAGGGAAAAAAAAATCATAATATCATAACCATGTATAACAGCACCATCTGCTGACTGTTGCCATAACACTTGCATGCATCATTCTAAACAGAGCATGCAAGTGCATATTAAATTGTGGTTTGAATTTTTGTCCTACTAGAAGTTTTAATCCATTTTTTCCTTTTGCTGTTGTGGTTGTTAAACGTCTGAGGTTTTACGAGCTTTATTTTGTATTTTGATAGTTCATTTTGCGTTATCAATCTATAAAATATTCCTTACAACAAAACAAAAAAATTCTTTGAACAAAAGCAGGTTACCCCCTTTGACTACTTTCTAGAAAGTACTTCCTGGCTGAGAAAAAGAAATAACTGATGATTGATTTTAATTTAGACCTATCATACTTTTAAGGCACACTGTATAAGACTTTACTAACAAGGGAAGCTTACCGAACCTGACTTTTCAAGTGGCTTGGTACTTCATGAAAGGTTCTTGTGCAGCCATGAATTCTCTCCATTCTTCTTTCCTTTTGGTTGGCAAAAAAGGCCACAAAACCTCAGATTATTGAATTTCTTACACCATGCTGCCTTTATCTGAAGTGGCAGAGTTGTGGAGGTTACATTGCAGAAGCCTGATAGATGGCTTATATTAAGTCTAAGGACTTGACTCCAGATCAGTGGACTGTAACCACGGCACTCAATTTCAACAGCTCTAAAGAAAGTGATTGGTGACGTTGCTGGTACTGGAGAGGAAGCATGGTGAGGACAACTTATATTGATTGTCAGAACCTTCAATTGTGTTGATTAAATGCTTTTGTGTGGACGTTCTTCTGAGTAATCAAGCAAGTAGCTGCATGTTATATTTAGATTAATGTAATTTATAGAACATTGATAAGAATGATGAGATCATTCACTACTGTTGCGTTAAGCTGACACATGATTTACCTGAAACATCTTCTGTTATTCTTGTAACAAGCTTATAACACTGCTATTTCACATCATTTCATAGACTTTTCTATGTGTATTTAAGCAGAGGATTTCTACTGGAAATGAACATCTGAAACAACAGCAGTACATCAATGTACTCCTGTCTTCTTTCTATTTTAAAAACTTCACATGAAATTCTCTCTTCTCTTAAATTAAGCTTCAAAAAGGGTTCTACTATAAAATTCCATTCCAGTTTTTTTTTTTTTCTTCA
>VXBJ01002300.1:11380-30731 GCA_013400055.1 Nycticryphes semicollaris
AAAGGAAAAAACAAAAAAAAAAAAAAAAAAAAAAAAAAAAAGGTAGTGGACATTACTCTAAAATGGTTACAAACTCCATCTTCTCGAACCACACAGTCATTTTATTCAGCTGATTTAGTTTGGGTTTTTTGTTCATGGTTATATGTAAAGCCTGCATTCCCTAGACCATTTTTTTTACTTATTTGTCCCTAATAACCTCAATTGAATTCATCTTGGTGTCTTCATATCCTACAAAAAAAAAAAAAGTGTTTGTAATCAGTGCCCATCTGAATGTTTTTCATTTAAAGAGGGTCTGGTAAGTAATAGATACTTGTACAGACAGGTTTCTGTATACCTTGAAACTTTAAGTCAACTGAATTTTAATGATTTTATATGGCTTTTGTATAAATGCTAAAACTTTATAGAATTCTAGAAATCTACTATACTTAATTTTCAATACTTTTAATGTTGAAATACATTTAAAATGTATAATGAATAAATTATTTTAACCTTAAAATTCATATTCCTTCTCCTAGCTACATGTACTATCAAAGATACTTAAAGACAAGCAGGGAGGTAAAGATGCTTGCTGTAAGCAATTGCACGGGCCATTAGTTAAAATGAGTGTTTAAAAGGATAAATGGAGCCCCTTCAGATTATAACCACAGAACTAAATTAGTAAAAATGCATAACTCAGCACAGCTGTTTTATGATCACTAGTTGGGTGTTTCAACCCCTAGCTGTAACATGAAAACCGAAAATCTGTTCAAATACTGTAGCATATAATTAAATTCTGTTGTTAAAACATCTGATACTTTATGCTATGATACCTCTGTTTTTCACGTTTATATTGAAGCATTCATAATTCCTAATGAGTAATATATTACTCATTATATTTAGGGAACTTAGGAAATAGCATAAAAATAGATGGAAATGTATGCCTGCTACTGTTTCTTGCACGCATAAGGTAGAAAGCCAGTACACAGCCACAGAAACACCAGTAATGTGACATTAGTAAATAAATGAAGTTAGACCTTTTGAAATATGTTCTTGTTGTAAAGACATGGAGTTCCAATCAAAACCCCTATCTCTTCAATTACCATTTTTCAGACCTTCATGTATTATTCATATAACCATAGGTCAGGTATTTCTGGTTAAGCAAAGCTCGTGAATGTTTACACTAATGGAAACAAGCTACTCTAGGAAATTTTGGGCATCCTGTTTGTGCAGCCATTATGTGCTTAACTGCAAAATGTGCTTCTTCAGAATAAATGTATTCTCAATTAGCATAATCCTCTGATTGTTGCTGTAAGTTATTTGTCCTTACCATTTTATTTCTTGTTGTTTGTTTACCGTCTCTTCACCTGCATCTCAGCTTGAATTGGATTATAGTATACTAGCTGCAGGACTTTGTGGTGTTGGTTTTTGTTTGAAAGTGTCTTTAGAGTGTCAGGTAGTGAAAAATTTAGATAAGTTGGTTGCTGTCTTCTAAATGTTAAACCTAATATGACAATATTGGCAGCTCTATTTTTATTGTGAGTCTATGCTTCTATGAGATAGAAGTTAGAGTAATCTTTGCTGTGAAGTCTTAATCAAAATATTTAACGCAGGGTATGGTTTCTTTTCTGAAGTTTAAAAATAGAGAACAAACAATGGACCGCCTTACAAGCCTTTATGGTTTGAGTAATATAAAAGAAGTCCATGTGCAAATGTTGATGTACAGTTTGCATTCTGATACCTAAGTGATCTTTTCCTTGGCTCCCTCCCACAATTAAACAGGGCAGAAACTAATGAAGCAGATGAGGATCTTCCCTTCTTTCTGCAATAGCTTGCACTGTAGCATCAGACCACTGGGGAGTAGAACAATGCCACTCTTCCAGTGGAAGATTGCCCTTGAAATAAAGCAAATATAATTCATAAAACTCAGGCAGTGTTCCATTTCAAGAGACATCTTATCTCTTCTCTCTCTGTCTATAAAGTTTTTTCAGAAAAAAAGTGGATTATAGTCCATTGGATGAATTGTAGATACTAAACAGCGGGGACTAAATAGAACTACTGTTAGGTGAGAAGTAGACGGCTTCTCTGACTACAGTTTTCAAAACAGCTAAGTAATTTGCCATTAAATGAACTGATGGGCTGAGTGAGATCCCACAATATCTGCTCTGGATTAAGAACTATTCAACAGTTTGATAAGCATCCTGAGGAAGGAACAAGTAACATTTAGCAGCAAATGCTATTGAAGTAGCTGTAAGAACATGATTCAAAGGTATAAGCATAAACAGGGAAAGTAATATGGAGGAGAATAAGCACCTCACATAAACAGGATGGCAGTCAAAAAAAGGCAATAACAAAACTCCTTACACTTACATGTTCCTCACAGAATTATTTCTTACACTTATATATTCCTTATAGAAATAATAATCTTTGCATATGTATTACACATTTTAGGAGAGACTGAATAGCCTTACCCTAGGAAATAGTCTAGAAGCTTGTAATGGATCATGAGTGAGCATAACTCCACTCTATTTGGGAGGAAAAAATCAGTGCTACAGTTAAATATGTGAAGAGTGAGCATAAGCTAAAGAATGCATCTGCTAGGGACTTAACCTGAATTTTGCAATAGACACCACAATTCCAGAAATATGTAGACAAAGCATGTTTACAGAAGAGCAACAGAAATAATGAGAGAGCAAGAAGATTTAAGCAATGCTGTTAAAGGGAACAACACTGAAATCTCGACAAGAGAAAATGTGACAGTCGCTATGTATGTAAAGAAATAGTAAGTATAAAAAAGAATGGCAATTAACTCCTTCACACATCTGCTGCAGGCAGAGGAAGCATCATTGAGATTTAGCGTAGGTTTAGTTATAGTTCCTTCTAGCTCTGCTTGTGATGAGTATGACAGTTAAAATTAGCTTACCTTCATTCTTGAACTGTATTGTTAAATACCTGCTGTTGTTCCAAAGGACCTGTATGTGTATGGAGCTGCAGTAGCAAATATAAGCATATATAGATATAAAATCTTCTAAATTTATGAGTTGTGCCTAGTTACCAGAGTTTTCTTACACAATTCAGTGATTAATTTGTGGTGTTATGGTGAAATCTAATTACTATAGTGATTCATAAAATCATGAAACTTCATACTCAGAAAAGAGTAGAATCAGGGAAATCTTCAAATTACCTTGTTTCTATTGCAGTCCAATTATCCTGAAATTTCAACTTCTTGTGAATTGGAATTCAGATTCTATGGTTCATGTCCTGAATAAAACTTTATTCAGTTTCACAGTGCTTGACAAAAGCCACTCCAAATAGTTTTTTCTACTTTATTTTACTTATTTAGAGCTTTAACTACGATACAACTAGCCTATTTAGGCAGTACTAGAGCTGTAGTACAAGTATGCTATACTTAAGAAACCAGTGGTGTAATGAGTGACAACAGGTATTTTATTTACACAATCAGCTGTGAAATTCATGCCTAAACACTGTCTTTGTTTAAAACACATTCACCATTTTTGAGAGCTGTTGTGAACATTTCCATAACATCTCAGGTGTAGCATGGCATGGAGTAAAAGTGTTGGTAATGACGTACTATGGTTACATGGTGTTGGTATATGAAAAAAATTATCTGCAGGTTAGTGATTAAAAAATAAATAATAATCTGGCTTTTTCTTAGAAACTCTTCCCATTGATTAGAGTAACACAGAAAGTGTTTTGCTTGGTTTTTTCCTTAAGGAAAGGAGTTGGAAAGAGGGAATAAAATCTGTTTTTTAAAAAAAATCTGCATTTACATTAGCCCAAAAAGCAACACTATTTATTCCTGTTTGTCTATCTATGCATATTGCAGTAAAGTTAGTTTGGGTAATAAGAGATAGATGGCAGCTGCAATATAGTTTTGTATTAGAAATATAAGTAAAGATGTTGAATTCTAGGTGTTTTAGCCTAATTATGGGATGTTTCTTTATATCTTGTTTTTAAACCCATCCTTCAAACTCATTCTTCTGAAGCACTTAATGCTTCATCAAATTCTGTCAAAATCTAGGCACAACTATGCCAAACTTCTGTAACTGAACTGACATGATTTCTTGGAGTACTCTTTATCAAAGTGGTGTGGTTGTATATTCCTAGTACATGAAATAGTCTCTCTCTCTGGAGTGTATAGGGATAGAGACAAGAGCTTTACTTCTGGGAGAAACTCTGAGCAAATTGGTAATACTTTTACTTGAAGTCTTCTCGATTCAGTTTTTCAAAATATAGAGTGTGAAAACTATGCTGAAACCAAGATTTGCAAATCCACATAAATATGTCTTCAGGAAAAAGTGAACCTTTTAGCAGAAATAATTTGTTCTGACTCATTCATCTTGCTTTATGCACTATACTTCAGATGCAGCAAGAACCTGAGACAAATTGCATTGTTTCCAAGTTGATCAATTAAGTATTAAATTTTCAAAACCAGTATTAGCTTAATCATCTCCCACTGATGTCAGTAGCAGTTCTCATGGGGAATAATGGTTAGTACTGTATTGAGTTTATTTGCAATTTACCCTCTTAATCAGCTATTTTGTTTCTGAAGGAGCTATTCATATGGATACATTTAAGTAAATGTAGGTTATGTGGGTGGAAATTGTGCCTTTTTCTCCTTAGAGTTGTAACTCTTTCATTCCAGTCTGTCTAATCCTTGCATTTGAAATTATATTGTTAATCACAGAATAAAGGGAGATTGTACAGCAAAAACGCTTCTCCAAACTGTCCATTTACTATTTACCTAGAGTTTGGTGACTTCCAAATCTTTAACTTTTTTGTTTTATGATCAAGACTAAATGTGATTTGGTCTTAATTTCATTTAGTTACTACTTAATTTTTATGTCTACAAGATTTCATGACTCCCATGATGTTCTACTGAGAAATACAGTTCAGTGGGTTTGCTTTTTTAGCAAAGGCACCTGTGTGTATGAGAACTGTGTGCATGTTCTTTGGTGGTGTGAGTTAAGCAGACAGTTTGATGTTCTTTTTAATGATAACTTCACTACCAGCTCTGCTACCTCCAGACAAACCTGGTTTACTCACTTAACTTTCTGACTGTCATCTTGTCTAATAGTGAATGCTGTTATGAATAAGACTTAAAGGTTGCTCTTGCAGCTGTGAAATTTTAATTTATGAGGCCTTTTACTAGGCTAATTTCAATATGCCTTCCATTATTCAGAGTTCTTAGTGATACCATCTTATGCCCAATTTATGCATCTTTGTGTTACTAGAAACATAGTAAGAATATATATGCCTTAGCTGGTACAATTTGTCAGTCTTGAGACTTTTTAAAGTTTGTTTTGGTGTTTGTGTGTTTGTTTCCCCATACAAAAAGCTTCTCATACTGAGGAAGGTATAATCACTTACTGACACAAAGTGGTCATTTTAACATGAGAGAGGAGTGTTATTAATCTCAACTAACGTTAGCTATCTAGACTGCAATTCACTCTAAGCCCACAAGCTAATTGTGCTTGTTTACAGATGTCTGTATGTGGTATCTGAACTCCTACTAAATAAGTCAATACTACCTGTCCTGGGACCTGTCCTGTTTACTGTCTTGTCAATGACTTGGAGGAGATGGAGCATATAATCAAGTTTACTGATAACACCAAACTGGGGGGTTCATTTAGTTTCTTCGACTATAGCACCTAATACACATTTAGGTGGCCGTGATGCTGGCAGAATAGTCCAAAATTCAACAAGGACAAATATTAAATTCTCCACCTGTGATAGACTAAATCCTTTTCGCAGTACAGGTTGGGGAATGACTGGCTAGACTTGCAGGTTTGTTGAAAGGGACCTGGGATCCCATCACACAGCCAAATGTGAGCCAGAAGCATGCACTGGCGATGATGAAGGCTAACAGCACAGTGGGCTGTATGAATAGGAGCATAGTCAATAAGTTAAGGAAGTGATTTTTCCACCCCCACTCCCTTTCTTTGGTGGTTACTAACCCACACAGGAATACTGCATGCAGTTTTTTGCTCTCTTAATGCCAGAAAGAAATTAATAGACTGGAATGAGTTTGGTGTACAGGCACCAACCTGCTTCCTGTAAGGAGAGGCTGAGGGACCTGTGCTTCCTTAGCCTTGGAGAGGAGATGGCTTCGAGGGGACTTAGCAGCAGCCCCTTAGTGCCATACAAGGTGGTTGCCAGTAAGATGGATCCACCACTCTCAAGAGAAACAGTGGGAGGGAGAGACAACAGCACTAATGGGAAACAAAGGAAATTTCAGCTGGATAAAAGAAGACTTACCATTGAAGAGAGTCAAGTACTGAAGCAGGTTACTGAGAGAGGCTTTATAATTTTTGTCTTTGGGGGTTTTCTGGACCTGACTGGAAAATGCCATCAGCAACTAGGACTGAATTCAGTGTTAGCACTGCTTTAAGCTGGAGGTTGGCTCCTGACACCCCTTCCAATCTGAATTATTTTTATGAAAGAGATTGCTTGCATTTATGCAAATTCAAGTGTGTTCTAGGTGTTAACTTTGCGGTGAGCTGATTCACTCTGCTGACTAGGGATTAGATCTCTTTTGGCTATAAAGAACATTGAGGCAGTCTGTGCATCTGTAGGTGTCTTCACATTAATTCCTTAATCTCAAACTGAGTGTCTCTAAAAGCAGTACAACTACAATCTGGGGAATCTAGACTCCCTCCTTTAAAGGAGAGAATCAGACACTCCGAAGAGCTTTCATTTCAGTTTTCTTAGCAAACTATTTTAGGATGAGATGAATCACTTCTGATGCCATGCATTTTCTATCTGAAAAGTCTATATTTAAAAAAGGAAATTAATGTTGAAATTTCAATTTTTCACTTATTGGTATGAAAATCTGTGATCCTCAAAAATTCTAAGCATTCCACAGATGCTTCAAAATATTTATACCTAAAAAATCAAGTCATCACTCTGTTCAATCCAAGTAAACTATTATTTATTTTATAATTTTTTTTTTTATAGAATCTGTTGAACTCTTCCTGCAACCCTCAGTGTTTGAAATGAAATACTACATCCTGGTTGTATTGACCTCTTTTGAAGAAAATTATTCTATCCAGAGATATGGCCTCTGTACTGTAAAAATTTCATATTTCAAAATTCTTTGAAAGAACATAAGCGTTGTTGTATAATATGGAGACATAAAATAGATTGTCATTTGTCTGTTTCAAGTAGGAGAGGAAGAGTTGGACTGAGTTAGTTCTTGTTACTTATGGAGGGTGAAAAAAAAGAATAGTTTAGCACAGCAATTTGTGACACCTAATTATTTGCTTCACTACACTACTTTGATTTGCTGAGCAATTATTTCAATTAGGGCTAGCTGCAGAGTTAGGGCCAAGTACCAAGTCAGACTGAATCTCATACTGTGCTAGTGTTGTGTCAGATAATACTCTGTAAAATCAAGGTGTTAAGTTATGTTAGTTTCTGATTTCTTTGTTTTAAGGCAAGGTATTTAGCAGCAGAAATCACTCCCACACACTGAAGGACAGAGGACATATTTGTGATGGCAAGTAAAATAGTAGTCCTGGTGTCAAAACTTGCCTTTCAATCTCTACCACTTCTAGTTTACAGTACTGCCATCTGGGAGTTAATCTGTGTGGTGGCATACACTCTGAGTAGTTTGGGAGTTAATTTTCTAAGCTATATATCAGAACATTTAACCACAAGATAGTTATTCTCAAAAGTTGGTAAAATCAGGACTTTGTCTTTGAACTTCAGTATCTGAGGTATAATAATTCCAGTTCAATGGCAACGCTTGTTAATGCTTCTAAACATACCGCAAAACTTTGATATGCATGCTCAAGGTATATTGTAGTTGTGTCCATACTCTGTTTGGTGGGTAATAAAAGTAGATTTGGGGCTACTTTGTCAAATGTGAAAAGAATAATTTATTATTTTATGTTAATTAAATGGATTTTTGTTGATCTGGACATTCCACTTTTGTTGTTTTTATTAGTTATGTTTTAGTTGTTCAGGAACAATGTTTTCTTTTTTTCTTTTATAAATGTGAAGTATTATTAACAACTCCTTTCTACTTAGTATGTAGAAGATAAGTGGGATTCATTTGCTGTTACATAAAACTTTGCTCTTGTACATCGCAGCATTCCTGTGGCAACATCAAATCCTGTTTAAAGGTATTTTTCTTGACATAATAAGCATATGTGGCATGATCCAACTTGTACTGAAAACAATTTCAGTGCTGCTAGTACTCAGTGTCACTTTGTCTTGCTTTACGTAAAATATTACCCGTTTATCATAATTAACCTATCTTTTTGATAATATACATTGAAGCTGTTTGCATACTAGAAGTTTTTTATGTATATAGTAACTCATTTTGTAGGCTGTTGTGAGAAAATAATTGCAGCTGATGAGAACCTGCTCTTAATTTACAGGCTGGTTTTTGTCAGCTGGGATGAGTTGGTTTGAGGGTTTGTTTATATTGATTCAGACCCTGGAGAGAGTCACAGTTTCTGTCACTCATTGATTTTTTTTTTTTATTTTTTTCTTTGTGTATTCTTTTCCAGTTTACCTTCCTGAAGTAAGTTCCTTCTAAAAGTCAATCTTCAAGCTCTTTTCTAGTATGTGAAAACAAAAAGCAGTCCCAAAATAATAACAATAAAAAAAAACAAAACAAAACAAAACAAAAACAAACCTGCAATCCTATAGTTCCCTACTAATGAAAGGGATGCGGCCTGAGAGGCAGCACACAGCTGCCCCATGAGATTTTTTTGTACTGACTGGACAGCTGACCAGCCCATGTGCCCCAAGTAGGCTCAGCAAATGCTACCTGCTTTTTTCATATGTAGACAAACAGCTGAGGAGGATAGGAGCCTGTGCTACCATAGGAGAAAGTGACCAAGGACCAGCAGAAGGAGCCTGGAAGTACTGTTGGCAGGGACGAGAGCAATGAGGTAGTAGAATACTAAAGGACACTCAACCCAATAATTTAGGAAACCAGATTTTTTTTCAAAACCCTTGTTTCTCAGAACTCTGGTAAAATGCTTATCAAAGATAACCTTTGTTCCATGGATTCCTTTCAAAAAGGCATGCAAATTATTCCAAACCTGTTTTGCTACAATTATTTTCCTATATTTTCAAGATAAAATATCACATAAATTTGAACTTCAATTATAAAGTGAATTTGGCATTAAAAATATTAATAGCTGGAAGTATATAGCTATTTAAATTCCTTAACCCACTACACATTTTACTCTCTTCCTGTGATCCTTCCCCTGTAAGGTGCAGCAAGACCATTAAGGATACACCTAATCTAGTGAACAGAGCATGTCAGAGATGATTTTCTATCCTAGAGCTTGACTGTCATGGTACCACTTGACTTGCTTATTTTAGGAATCAGGTCTCCATTTCACAGTATTGATCGTAGACCAAAGCCAGAGTTCAGCTTTGCCCAGCCTTGTTTAGCCTTGTGTAGCACAGAGGTCTCAGTGTAAGAGCTGGAGCAATTGTTTAAGTTAGCAGAAGAAAATATTACCCCTTTACATTCAGTCTGTTGTGTATTCTGTATATTTCCAATTCTAATTCCTCCATCCTGGTAATAAACATCCTAACAGAAATTTTCTACCCAACAACAGTAAAATTTTTGATGCACTAAATATGTGGGGAGTAAAAGATAAAATCTGTGCAGCACCTCTCCCATTGCCTATAAATGAGAATATGGGCCACCTTTCACAAGGAGATTGAAATATGCTAGAGGCCATGTTCATCGAGAGTCGAAGTTTGAGATCAGAAGCCATAGCAAGTCTGAGAAGTCTGAGTTTCATCTAAAGCTATCAAACTTTTATAATAGCTGTAATGGGGCACTGTATCCTAAAACTTTACTGGGTCAGGCCCACAAAGTTTGAAATGCACCTTAAGACATCCTAAGTGTGTTGGTCTAGTTTCTCCAGGTCATATGCTACTATATTTTTATTGTTACTAAATTTTTATAGGAAGCTTGACAATTAAACTAATTGTATGTTATTAAATAACCAATTCTGAACTGAAAGTGCAGTTCAGAGATGTTTGTTTTTTTTTAAAACTGAAGTTATTGATAAAAAGGTAAAGAAAACACGGGGGTCCAAAAAACACAACAGATCCAGAAATTTTCCCTGTTTCAGAGCTGCTCTATTTCTAGATCAACCTGCATTTTATTATCATCAGGTTCAGCAATAGAGAAGTTTACCAAAAGAGTCTGTAATTTACACTTTTCACATAAATTCAGCAGTGTGGCATAAGCCTTATGCTGTTTACTGTAAACCCCAAATCAGCTAGTTTCAAAGGGAGTGAGGAGTGTCAGAAAATCTAACAGGAGCCAGAGGGAGGGAAAAGAAAATTCTGTCAGGTAAGACCACTGTGGGATATAACGAGGTATATCTACTGTGACATTCGAAACAAATAAAACTACTAATCGATGCCTAACAAAAATACCTCTGCTGGAAGCTAATTAACATAGCAAAATATCTGCAACGTTAATTAATTTTAATGAACATGTATCTGGATTCATATACAGCAACTAATGAAAGAAATCCTCTGAAACTTTGTCACATCTGCTCCATAAGCAGCAGCAGCAGTAAAAGATTACATGTAGAGATCTTGGCAATTGATCAGCAACATGTTTGAGTAGGTTTGAGGCTGAGGAAGTCACAGAAAATGTGACTAACAGAATACTTTGCCACTAGTGAAGGAGCACTTAGCATTGCTGGTGTGAACAAATTGGGCACTGTTTATGCCTCTAGAAAGCAGGATGACACAGCATCTTTGTTCTATATCAGCAGTCAGGAGATCCAAGCAGTTTCAGAGAGAGGGGAAAGAACTAGAACTTTGGTTATCCTGTCTGAAAGCGAAGAGGCTGAGAGATGACTTTAGGAGTGTTGAAATCTATGACATGAAGGCAGTATAAATGTATACCTTCTTAGGGTGCACAAGAGTTTATAAAGTCACCAACATAGATTGCTTGTCTGCCTGTGCTGAAATCATGAGAATCTGAGCTGTTCCTGCTCACAAGGTGCTCAATAAATTATTATGCACCAGCTGGCCATGTGCCACATGCAAATGGATGCAGATCAGCAAAAGGATATTTCCAGAAACTCTTCTGGGAACTGCTGCATCCCTGAGAGCAGTGGAAGGATGTTTCTTTTTAAAAGTGATAATACACAGTCTTGTCTATATTATTATATAGAGCCTGTGTTTCTCCCATTAATGTGCCTTGGTACTTTTTGGATCATCATTCAAACAATTTGTATTTTAAGAGTCCTACTCCCAGAGTCTTATCATATGAAAAGTACTGTTAGTACTAAAGAAAGGATTCTTCCTTCAATGAATGATTGACCATGGAATATCTCATGCCTTCTAACCATACTACAGGAGATACAACAGAAAAGTACATAACTTTGCTTTTTGTAGTAGAAAACTGTTATGGGATGGTTAAATAAAATCTGATCATCACATTTCCAGCAAAATATAAGAAAATAGTCTGCAGGCAAGGAGCTTTGCAATTCCTGAGAAAGTTTTATACAAATAAATGTCTCAGCCCTGACTTACACTTAATATTTTGTTTAAATTGTGATACTAATAACAAAAATAACTCTAAGAATAAACCTTTTTTGGTCAAGATATCTATTTTCTCAGTATATATTTATTACTAGCTTATTTCATTAACAAAACCACTTTTTGTTGCATTTTTGTGAAGAGAATAGGATAAATAGTATTTAGCTCAGCTCTGTTTCTTTACATGCAGTGTCAGCAGAATGTTATGTAATTTCAAATTGTAGCCCCAGCCAGCAAATACATTGAAGGTTGTTTGCATTCTTTACTCTCTGTCTCAGAAGAGATAATTTCACTCATGGAAATTCTTTGTTGATGCTGATGTGAAACAGGATCCAGGTTATCTTAGAAATCATAAGCAGAAATTTGAAATGCTAACAGATGTTCCTTGTGATGTTTAACCTGACTCAAATCACGCAGTGTGACTTGAAATTAGTATAAACTGGAATGTAAGAATTGCGATCCTCTCTTAAGACACAAAAAGATGAGGGGAGAGGAAAAGGTAAACCTGAAGGAAAAAAGAGCAAAACTCTGTTAGTAAAAAATACCTGAAAAATATTCAGGTATGTAACATTTTATACTCTAATTTGGCACTAAGCTAACTTCAGCACTGTCTTGTCAAATTCTTTGCTACCATATGATGTTACATTTTAAGAAGACTAGCAAATTTACAATTCCTCTTTTTAGCTACAGGGTAATTCTGCACCTCCTACACTGAGCTGGCATTGTGCTGATGCAGTTTCTGTTCCCAAGCCTCACTTATTTTCACGTCGTGTTTGAGAGTGACATTAGGCAGTAGTCTTATTACGGGGGAGGGAAGAAGGAGGAAGGAGTTGTTTTTCCATGAGTGCTTGTTCAGGTACTGCATGTTTAAAAGTTTATACGCAATTAGGAAGAGAACATGTAGAAAGAATCTCTTGATGAAATTTGGTAAAATATAGATAGCAAATACCTGAATGTTTTCTGCTTGTCTTCTGTTATTTCTATTCCTCACTTTTAGTGCTGTACTTCTGAATGTTGGATGCATTATCTATAAGTATAGAGTGACTTATAAGCAACACCATAGAAAACTTCATAAAGGAAGAGAAAAGATTAGTTTTAACTGAAAATGTAGTCTTGTACAAAATGGAGAAGGAATACTAACTGGATGTTGGTTTCACTATGGTAATAACTTTGAAGATGCATTATTTTCTGGTGCCTCAGATTCTCTATATGCAATGTGGGGTAATGGCTTATATCTTCTGCATAGTATCTCGATTTATTAAAAATACAAAGTTTTAGATATATTGGAATAGATATTTTAAAGATAAAAATCTGAGACTGTAAATAACTGGTTTCTAAGTTTAATGGATTTTAATAATTAAAAAAATTTGTTTGAACTGAAAGAAAATGAAATTTGAAGATATTTTCCTAAGAATTGTGCACAGGATTTTGTAACCTGTGTTAACAAGAGTCACAGTAGGTAGATAGCTGAAAGGGATGAAGTATTGTGGCAGAACTTCAATTTATTATACAAACTGACCAACTTCTAGCCTTTCTTGGACATGCAGATATCACGTACTACCAGGAAGAGTTTTATGCTAGAAGAAAGGGAAGACTGGTTGCAGTATTTCTTTATGTACTTTTCTGACCCAGTGGCTACAGTTCTGTGAAATGCTATATTTCGACAAAGAAAGTAATTTCATGTAGTGGCCAGAGAGTAGGTTTACTACGTACATGAAATAGTGGCTGGGGTTTTTTGTGTGCTTGTTTAAACAATGTTTTACCTTTTTAGTTAGCATATAGCTATGGTGGTGTATAGATAAGTAACATGACTAAATAAACAGTTGAAGACACCAGTAATAAACTCTCCTAAATAATCTATATTTACTGAAAAGCTACCACTTAGGTACATTAGGAAGCTTTTTATAGTTTCATCTCTCATCCAGTAGTGTTTTCTGTATTTGCTTTGCCTTTCATTCCTGCAGAGAAACAAGGTAACAGACCTTAGTCTTGAAACAGTCAGATCAGCTTATTTCTACCTTAAGAAAAAACCCCTTAAACTTACTGCACACTGCTTCCGTGAAGTACCCATTTGTTATCGTTTAATTTTATCTTATTTAATTTTCTTATACACAATAGTGATTCATGAACACCGCAGAGATTACTTTTCTTAAAATACTGTGTGATATATCCTAGTTTAATGAAAGTTTTCATTTTTAATTAAATTAGAGGAAAAGGCTCCCATCCTTTTTCCTTTTCCTCAGGGGAGATAACATTGTGCCATGTTATTAGCAAGTTTCCCGGGGGCGCTTTTTTGCTTTGATGAATTTGTCATAGTCAAGGAACACTGAAGCTGGTAGCTTGCTAAAAGGCATGAATTTCAGATTTATGTTACAACCTCTGTATGTTAAAGTTAAGTGTACTGATAAACCACTGAGAAGAACACACTTCTGTTTTAGATTTAGCTAGATGTTTCTATTCTCTGATACTTATTGCACAAATCTAATGGACTTTAGCTTAGAGAAAATTAGTAAGGCAATGGTATTGAGAGGGAAATGGGGGATGAAGAGGAAAGGGGTGTAAAAGTAGTCTTCAAATACATAAGTTGCAGAAAAGAATTAAGTGTACTGTTCTCAGAGTGAAGAATAGATGCAGTTACGGACTGAAAGTGCATCACAAAAGGTTCAGGTTAGTCTTTAGGAAAAACCTTTTTAACAATAAGGATGAAGCATCTTGGGAATGTATTGCATGAAGAAATTGTGGATTATTTATCTTGGAACACAAATCAAGTGAGTTGTCCATCAGAAATTGCTTTGTTGTGGCTGATTCTGCTTTGGAAAAACATCCCACAAGATGTATTTTTCTGAGTCTGTGAAGAAATTGTTAATGAAAAGGTCTCTTCAATGCTGAAAACTTGTGCAACAATTTGTATTCTCACAGATGCTGGAAATGGGATTGAAATCAGATATTTCTGGATATTAACTCTGAACTCTCAGGATGGGTATAAGTAACAGTAATTTCTTTAGGGTTGTGGAGCTTGGTTTGATTTTTGAAGAAGGCTGTTTCAGCTATATCCTTTGAGTAAAGACTGGTGAAAGAGTACTTAGTATAATTTTTCAACTGGCAGGAGTATCCACTTACTCTTTCACAAAACTATGTAAACATTAAAAAGCAAAGAATTTCACCCACTCACCCCTCCCATCGCCTGATTTTGTCGATTTAGATTCTAAACCGCACACACTTATTCTAAGGAGAAAACATTTCCTTTCAGGAAATTTATTTGTGTCTAATCTGACTCATTCCGTTATTTTCAAGGAAGAAACACCTTTAATACAAGATGAAGACAGCACATAGATTGTTATTCACTTGTTTTTCAGAACTACAGGGAAGTGCTATTGCCCACTTATGCGTGTTAAAACTATGCAACATGAGGTTGTATGTTGCAGTACAGGGTCTGGCGACTGGAAGATATCGCGATGTATGGAAAGATAGGGCCCCCCTCTCCTGACAGCCAATAGCGTTTAGCGCTTAGTTCATGATGTAAGCAGATGGAAGTGATGTTATAAACCCAGGCTATATAATGCCGTGTCATCCATCAATAAACGCCATTTGCCGTCCACCACATTGGTGTCTGCGAGCTGATGGACCGAGCGGCCTGGGGTTGGCCGACGTGCCGTTCCTGAACCAGGTCGCCACGCCTCCTAAGCAGGCAACAGTTGTATAAAATTTTTGTGATGTTATTAAACCATTTAAGTTAGGGACAGTGGCAGAGGAACCTGGACTTTCTCCTTAACTGTTTCATTCAGCTCACAATTTGATGAGCTCCAGGAAATTAACTCCATCCAAGAAGAGTAACTTCGTCTGCACAGCGTTGTTTCTGATATCTCTACACAGTAGAAATTGAGGAGTGGCAAAACAGCAATCAACTCCTTTCTTGCTAAAGTGATATGAAATGTTCATAACAAGGCTACTGTCTAATTGTTGTGGTGTATATCAAGACCTTTGGTAAGGGATGTCATTATGGTTACCGGAGTTTGGGGAAATCCAGTGTAGAATCTTAAAATCTAAGCAAAACTGACAGTACCAGGGAAAGTGAAAGCTGTCACAGACTATTGGGAGAAAATACAAGTTTGAAATTAATTTTTAAACTATTGATTAGATACTTATCACTGAACCAGTGAACTTGAAGTAAAAAATCTGTTACAACTGATTGCCTCTTCAAATCATCAACACAAAATTCACCAACAAGCAAAAGAACAAAGACAATGTTAAGATACATTAGAAAGATGTAGAAAAACAATACTACAAATGTTCTCGTGTAAGAACTGGATGATTTTCTTTTTCTGGAGTACTTTTTGCCAATTATCTGAAAGAGACAGTGTGATTAGGATATATTAATTTCAGAAAAGACTTAAATAGAAGGGAGCAAGTTCCTTATCTTTCCTCCTACTGCAATGTAGGACAGACAATGTAAAGGAAAAGATTGTAATGAAGCCAAGAGCTTTAAATAATTTGTTAAAAAATATATTTTAGTCTGTGCCACTTTAACAAGATATCATCATATAGGGCTAGCTATCTAAGCACAATGTAAGAATACTCAGAATTTCTAAAACAGATTAAAAACTTAAAATGCATTGAACTATTAATACTTTTTTTGCCAAATGATGTGAAATTGTGAGGCATCTGCCAACTGAACTCATCAGAAAACAAAACAGCATATCTGATTAATCCTAGCGATATTTTGGAAATTAGAGGCAAAGGCTGTCTCTACTCTTCTAAGTTTAAAATGCTTGGGTTCAGAACCAAGTAGGCAAACTGTTACCTCTAGCTTTTATCATTAGAACTGCCCTGCTGGCCTTGACGGAGTCCTAAATACTCGCACATAATGTAGCAATAAACTCATTCCCAATAAACTCATTCCCAGCACTATTGCCAGAGATGCCAGATGAAATCTCCTCCTAGAGGATGATGTTGAATATGGTGGACTTGGTCAGATCATGCTGGTTGAACTCAAATTCAGAAAACAGGCCGTAGAACTGCTAAGCTTACTAACTGAAGCTGTAGCCATAATGATTACCAATATAAAATCTAGAATTGGGATGGATATGTGAGGGCTGAATTCTATTGACCCATCTATAGAGAAGGAGCAATGACATATTTCCCAGTTTCTGTTGTTTGGGATACAAGAGGTAAATTGCCAGAATTTGGCTTAAAGGTTTTGCAAAACGATAGGTGCTTTATGTAAGTACCCCCTTCAAAAAAACTGTATGTAAGAAAACTACTTTCTGTGTATTTCATGACTAGCTTTGTGTTAAAACACATGACTCTAAGCTGAATCTCTAAGTGAATATTTTTTAGATAAAACTTGCTAGCTTTCCCATCATAGGTGTCAAAATGTTTGTATGCTTTTGTGTTAGGAAACAGGGAAGACATGATGTCTCAGAAAAAAATAAATTACAATATTGAATTTGTTCTTTGTATCCCTATTAAATATATTGATTCAAAACCTATGCTTGGAATTGGCTTATTCTGGGAAATTACCTGCCATGTGAAACACCTTGAAATAAGGTGTGGGGGTTTTATTTCTGTTCTGGTGCCAAAAAAAGAATGTATTTCAAGTATATAAAACTTTGCAAAGTAGGGCAAAACTATGGTCCTTTCTTGTGGATTATAGAAATTATAAAGTATTGTTAACATTAGTCTAAAAACTTCTATCCTAAATTGTATTTCCTTGCACCTGTTTCTACAAGTGAAAACTTGCTTGTAGGTAAAATAAAATAGTGAATGAACAGCAACATATATTCCTTTTTTAAATTTTATATTTATAGACATAGGAAAAAAACCAGCTCAATTTCTATCTTTTCAAAAATACTTTAGTAACAAATAATAATAACAGAAACCAATAGTAGAGAATTCCACAGTTCTTCTGACAGTAGCTCAAGTACTGGTATGAAAGTGTATACCAGAGAGATTTAACCCAACAAATCAGTGAGCAAAGAATTATAGTGTTCACTTCTAGAGTTAATGCAATCATTAAGTGTTAGGGCAGCATATTTTTCACCAAATTACGTGTGTGACAGAAGGAAAGGGTGATGCTAGCAAACAGTGAATTGCTTTGGTTCTGTGAGGTTGATATTCAGCTGACCCATTACACATGAGCAAGAATTTGCTGCTTTTGTGCTCTTCCCACAGTCTAGGAGACCATGTAGATGAGAGCAGGAGAAAGAATTTTGTTAACAAATAGGTGCCATGAAATAAGTCCCTAGTAGGTTACTTATAGATTGTTTTTGCCTTTTTTCCCCCTGAATTGATGAGTGATATTTGGAGAGTTACTTTGTCTTTTTGCCCTATAGGGAGTTTCTGAATTCCTGTGTACAAGAAAAAAGTAACTACATTTTATGGTCAATTCCTGGTAAGCTTCAGCTGAGGAAGTGAGCACTGACTAACTGCAGTGGACAAAGCTAGCATACTGATAAGTGTGTGTAGAAACTTGATGTGGAAAAATCTATTTCAGTGAACAATATGATTATTTCCTCAAACACCTTAGTGTTGGCTATGCATATATAAATTGTTGCCATTTTCATAACGTTATCATTGTCTGTGAATAACATAAAGTGGCATAGGCCATCAAAAAATAAATCAAATTAGTACAGTATGACTCCTTCCGTGCACCTACGGCAGCTGCAATTAATCTCCAGTGTCTAGAAGATATAGAAGATGATCTAGGAAAGCCTCTATAATGTACACTGTAATGTACACTGCTGAAATCTCCAATCTAGTGGAGGACTTAGCTAGGAGCCCCTGCTAGGGTCCAGAGGTTTTTGTACATCTCTCAGGCCAACCTGACAAACTCTGCTCAGAAAGCACTGTGGAGAAGTGGGGATCAAAGGAGCACATCAGATTAAACTATAATATTGCTTTCAAAGCTAAGCTGATTTATTTAGAGCCAGCTTTGATGTCTTTGTACTCAGAGTATGAGTATAGTTCCAGAAAGTTTTCAGACATTAGCAACAAAAAAACCCTCATCGTGTATGATACCCATTCTTTAGTGTCTAAAAGAATCCTAAATAATGGATGTTTATTGATTGTTATGAAGTCACAATACAGATTGCTTATAAAGCTAGAAATGAAAACAACTCTTCCATGAGAAATCTCAATAGTCTTTATCTAAGCAGTGTTAATTCTATATGGGAGCAAAAATGTCTCTCTTGAATGAAAACTCTGAGCATTTGGAATTCTCATTAGGGGGATAGAGTAAATGACAAACTAAAAGCTCATTTAGTTTTCTTTAAACAATACACAGCATCTTGTGTACAATACATGGAGTCTCAGGTGCAGTTTGTACTATTCCATGACGTGGAACTAGTGCTAGTTGTAAACTAATAAAGCAGAGAAAACACAAAACGAAGAGAAAAAAGCACCCACTCAAGTCTAACAGTCACCAACAGCTCTTCAAAATGAAGAGAGGCTGAGTTGTTTGTGTGTGCTGTCTACTTAATGTTTTGTACCAGAGTGACACAAAATGCTGCAATCTGATTAATTTAAATGGCAATTATGAACATCCTAAAGTTGGTAGCTTAAGAAGGACGATGTATTAATTCTTTAGCATTTATTTATTTCATGGCTTAGGATTGTACTTGCCCCAAACTACTAATTTTTGGGTTTTGTGAACTTTTAAGTATTTTGTGCATTTTCAATGGTGTAGTTCGAGGCAGGTAGACAATAATGAAAGAAAGCGTCTTGCAGAGAGTGACTTGAGTAACCCTATGAAGATACAAAGTTACTAATGAATGTAATGAATAGTAACTTAGTTACTTGGGAGAAAAAAAAAAAAAAA
>VXBJ01002300.1:30824-41877 GCA_013400055.1 Nycticryphes semicollaris
TGGGGGGGTGGGGAGGGAGGGTAATCCAAACTACTTTCCAGTGTTTATGACTATTTTGTTATTAACATGGTTGTTACCAACAATCAATTCCAAACTGCAGATGAAGGCATCTTATTGATAGTAGTATACAAGAGCAGTATATGGCCATTAACAGCATCTCTGCGCTGGTATGCTATGTGTGAACTATACCAACATCTTTGTTGTTTTTTTTCTGCTGGCAGCACAGAGTGCTTTCCATTACATACTTAATTTACTTATAGGAAAAAATGCAGTATTCTTAGTTTACTTGCATAGTCTTTCAAACTGTGGAGTACAAGTACTACACGGTGTTCCCCAGAATCTTGGCCAACTAATCTTCCAAATTGACTGGTCTTTAGAAGGCTTGTTTGTGGAAGCCAGGGACTAGGTGACGAAAGCATACATTCAGTTCTTGAGGATGAGTGTTTAGATCCAAGAGCTGTGAAAAACCTCCAGATGCTCCAGAGCATTTGTGATGATGAGTTGGTATATCAGTCTCTATTAAGATGTGTATCTATGTCTGTGCAGTGTGATCCACCTGGTATTAGGGTTGTTGTTTAATCAAGAGCTTGTTTCAATTCTCAAAACTCTGCAGAGTTATGCATTGGTTATATTTGTACGAAAAAACAAACCCAAAACCTACTCATTTTGACAATTTGACAAAGAAGTCAATACTTCTTGGCTTTTACTCAGCACTTTCTAGATAATCCTGGAGATCAGACAGGTACTTAGAGGACTGGTTTCAGATACTGATACTTTCTTTATTGCTAGCAAGTGCTTTCACTCAGAGATTCTTGGTGCAAAGAATGAAACTAAATTTGACCAATGTAGCTTATGGAAAATTACCTAATGATCCCTTTCAATCACCTGTTATTCCAGTGAGTCTGCATCACGTTTGTATTTCAGTCACATCCTCGTTTGGTAAGTTTACACTGACCAGGTCACCAGGCAGCCCTTGTCCTGAGTGTTGGGGGAGATGTGGGAGGGTGCTGTCTCACCTCATCAGAGTAAAAGGAGACTCAGGCATGTAAAAATGAAGAGTTCACCATGCTATATCATTCAGATTTGAAAATGATGTGACCAGACCTGCATAACAGAAATGTACCTACACATATGGTTTAGTATTGTCATGCCTCACTCTTGGAAGAATGAAGCCATGGGATAGAAAGGCAATCTGGACTGGCAGAGCTGTAGGATGAAAAGGGTATGTACCAGCAACCATTAACTGTTTGGGCAGAGGTACAGGATTGGTAGTTGTAACACTTTCGTAACCTGAAGGACAATCATGCAGTATATCTATTCTCACTCCGTGACCCAAAGAAATAACTTTTTCTCTTGTTTTCTTCTTACAAGGTAGAGCACTGTACACTGTATTTTTTTTTTTTTTAACTTCAATCAAAATGAATATTTAACTTCAAAGTTAGGGAATCAGAAGACTAGGAAAAAGTAGTCTAGCAAAAGTTGCTTGTAACAAAAAGCCTTTTTACAACATGTGAAACTAGCCAATCATTTTCGGTGTTACATACCCTCATGCTTGTGACAGTTTGTTGTTTTTTCTTTGAAGTTATAAATTACGTTATTTCTAGTTATTTGCCAGTTTAGATGCTGTGACTTTTATCCTTGTCTTTGGCAACAGATAGTTAAACTGTGTTCTTGAATGGAATTTAGCTTTCAAGCATCCCATTCAGTTACGTATGTGTATTGCTTATTGGGTTTTTTTTTGTAGATAAAATTAATTTCAACATAAAAAGCTAGTACTGGGTTTGTGCTGATTGACTCCATGTACCTTATAATAAGAAATCCCTTGCAGAAAGCACAGTTTAGCAGGTTTACTGCTNATTGTCATATCAAGTTGATGAGACTCCCTAATGTGTCACATATGAGCGTTGTCTAGAAACAGCTTGCTGAACATGCCCTTTTTCCTGGCAGTGTTACTGAAAACCAAATGAGTCATAATTAAAGCTGGGTCACAAAGGGGAGAAACACTGATTTTAATCATTATGCCATTTATATTTGTGCAAATAATAAATGAAATGCTATTGTGCAAAGAGCAAAAGTAAAACCTTTTCAGTGCAGACTAAAGCTGATAAATATTTCTCTTTAATATTTTTGTGTGAACTACAGGTATATAATTAATTGCTCTCTGCTGAAAACAAAACAAAAAAAAACCAATTANAGCCAGGGACTAGGTGACGAAAGCATACATTCAGTTCTTGAGGATGAGTGTTTAGATCCAAGAGCTGTGAAAAACCTCCAGATGCTCCAGAGCATTTGTGATGATGAGTTGGTATATCAGTCTCTATTAAGATGTGTATCTATGTCTGTGCAGTGTGATCCACCTGGTATTAGGGTTGTTGTTTAATCAAGAGCTTGTTTCAATTCTCAAAACTCTGCAGAGTTATGCATTGGTTATATTTGTACGAAAAAACAAACCCAAAACCTACTCATTTTGACAATTTGACAAAGAAGTCAATACTTCTTGGCTTTTACTCAGCACTTTCTAGATAATCCTGGAGATCAGACAGGTACTTAGAGGACTGGTTTCAGATACTGATACTTTCTTTATTGCTAGCAAGTGCTTTCACTCAGAGATTCTTGGTGCAAAGAATGAAACTAAATTTGACCAATGTAGCTTATGGAAAATTACCTAATGATCCCTTTCAATCACCTGTTATTCCAGTGAGTCTGCATCACGTTTGTATTTCAGTCACATCCTCGTTTGGTAAGTTTACACTGACCAGGTCACCAGGCAGCCCTTGTCCTGAGTGTTGGGGGAGATGTGGGAGGGTGCTGTCTCACCTCATCAGAGTAAAAGGAGACTCAGGCATGTAAAAATGAAGAGTTCACCATGCTATATCATTCAGATTTGAAAATGATGTGACCAGACCTGCATAACAGAAATGTACCTACACATATGGTTTAGTATTGTCATGCCTCACTCTTGGAAGAATGAAGCCATGGGATAGAAAGGCAATCTGGACTGGCAGAGCTGTAGGATGAAAAGGGTATGTACCAGCAACCATTAACTGTTTGGGCAGAGGTACAGGATTGGTAGTTGTAACACTTTCGTAACCTGAAGGACAATCATGCAGTATATCTATTCTCACTCCGTGACCCAAAGAAATAACTTTTTCTCTTGTTTTCTTCTTACAAGGTAGAGCACTGTACACTGTATTTTTTTTTTGTTTAACTTCAATCAAAATGAATATTTAACTTCAAAGTTAGGGAATCAGAAGACTAGGAAAAAGTAGTCTAGCAAAAGTTGCTTGTAACAAAAAGCCTTTTTACAACATGTGAAACTAGCCAATCATTTTCGGTGTTACATACCCTCATGCTTGTGACAGTTTGTTGTTTTTTCTTTGAAGTTATAAATTACGTTATTTCTAGTTATTTGCCAGTTTAGATGCTGTGACTTTTATCCTTGTCTTTGGCAACAGATAGTTAAACTGTGTTCTTGAATGGAATTTAGCTTTCAAGCATCCCATTCAGTTACGTATGTGTATTGCTTATTGGGTTTTTTTTTGTAGATAAAATTAATTTCAACATAAAAAGCTAGTACTGGGTTTGTGCTGATTGACTCCATGTACCTTATAATAAGAAATCCCTTGCAGAAAGCACAGTTTAGCAGGTTTACTGCTACCTGTCACATTTGATGCTAAATATAGAATGAAAGTGCTGTCCGATGTCATATTCAAAGATTGTAGCCTTAGTACTGAAGTGGTAAATGTGCCTATAATAAGGAAAGCTCTGCATCCAAAGTAGCTGACTAGATATAGCTTTGAGTCAAAGCTAATCTTAGCTGTCATTTTTACTTTTTACCTATGTGAAACTCAGTAAAATTCGCTTAAAACTGATACGAAAAGAGTCCTTTAAAACTGTAACATGAGTATTGAATTAAAATATGAATTTACAAGATTTTAGTAAAGGTATACTGAATATATACATGAATGAATCTACCATAAGTTAAAAATTACTTGTTTTTGTTTTCAAGGATTTAATGAGTTCATTTTCTAAACCTGAATGTGAGAAATGAAAGGCAAGCATATAAATGTTTAGTATATGAAATCCTGTATAGAAGGTCCTTTTTGAGCTGCTAAATAGCTGAAATTTGCTACTGTTGCATACAGTATTGCATATTCAGTGCATTTGAAGAGTTATAAAACAGTAAATGGTAATACTAGCTGATGGAATCTGTCACAGAGAAGTCATATCTTGTCTATGATTCCACCCACAAAGTAATGAAATCTATAACTTCTTCCAAAGGCACATAACGGTCCTTATGCTGATTTGCGAAAATATGTGAATCGTGTTCTACTGAGTTTTTATTGCTATATACTATATCACAGACAATGATTGAAAGTAGACGTTGACATGTTCTGGAGAAAATTACAACCAGAAGAGTTCTTTCTTGATAGTTCATCAGCATGTATCTCTCTCCTCTGACTCAGTTTAATGTGCTACTCTTTTCCCCCTATTTTCTAGTAACCTAATTTAAATACAAAACATAAAAACACTTCTCTAAACAGTATAAAGTAATCAGTCTATCACACTGACCTATCCTAGTTATTTTTTCCCATTATTCTTAACCTGATGGGTTCTTCCAGATAGTATAAAATCAGTACAGACACTGAACAAAGGGATTAAGTTTATGTATTGAGAACACAAAATAGAATAAAGCTCATTAAATTACATTTCTCTGGACAACCTTTTTGAACTGAAGAAGTCAGTAAGGGTTCTACAGCGAGATTATGGATGTGTTTCTGTGGATGACTGCAAACAGGAGACAGTTCATTATGCCTGTGCTCAGAGCTCACTGGATGTGAACTATCTGAAACTGAGAAGCTATGCAGTTCTAATTGTGTGGCAAAATTTATTTAAGAAACAAAATGCCCTTTGTGGCCATCTCTATAAACATAGCATACTGCCCGTCTAAATGCTCTGAACTCCTAATCTGTTCCTGTTCCAAAATGGAGATATCTAAATTGTCTGATCGCACCTCACAAAGTTCTGTGGACTTGTATATTTTTGCAAGTGCTTCAGCCACCACTGTTATGATAATTCAAAGGTTTCTGTCATCCAAGGTCTAGGATTTAGAATGAGCATTTCTCTGTCCAATGCTTTCCTGCATAATCTAGTTGTTTTGGTCAGAATGTGCCTACTGAAACCAACACAAAGTGTTTTGAGTAATGAGATGCTGTTTAAGTCTGTTTTAAACACATTGAGTAAAGTGTAGTGGAAGATGGTCTCGCACCGTTTCCTTACAAATTCTTTTATCAGGGATTTGAATAGAGATTATAACATCTCAGGTGCTGTTTAAGGGATTGGAATAGAGATTGTAACACCTCAGGTGCTATTTAAATGGCATTTATGTAAGGCTCTTAGCTCTTCTTCCTGTGAAAGTGCTCAGGTTTTCACTTTTGCATATTTACTGACCCATAGACAAGGGTGCACAGAACTGCCTCTGTGGTAAACTGGATTTAGTACGCACGTGTTAAGACTTAGTTTTGAGGTCCACACAGTGACTAGATACTCATGTAACACAGAACAGGGAAACATAAATACAAGCAGCTGGGAGTATTCTCTCGGAAGTTCAAATACTTCATGTAATAAGGGAAAACAGGCATCTGGAGATACTGATTTTGCTTTACCCCTCGCATCGTACAGCTGAATGGCTTAGTCACTGAGTTACTGTGCTTGAGTATGGGTTGCATTTTCACTTTTTGAAGCAGTTCTCTGAGAAAGGACTAGATGGTGTAGCCACCCAATTGTAGACTTGATTCATGGCTGTGAGTCCATAGAGGAGAGAGAAGATTTATTCTTTTTACCAAAATTCTTCTTAAGGTCTCCTTCCACTGAGTTTAGGTAGCTTCCTGCTTAGTATGCTAGCCTCTTCCCATTCTTTCTCGTGCGCTTTACAGGATATGTAGGTGTCTTAATGTATGGTTGAAGATTACAGTTGCCACAGGGTAACAGTGGCCTTGTGGTAACCATTTTTTTTGAAGGTGGCTGTAAAATAAGTTGGATTGAGCTCTCGTTGAACAGCAGTAAAGCATATGTTAAGTCTGGATTTGAGTTCCGCTTCCAAATAAAATCTGATGGAAAAACTACTCATTTTCTGCCTTGTTGTAATTAACTTTTAAATATAAATGTTGGAACTGGCTCCTAAGTAGATCCTGATCATCCTTAGCTTTTAGTAAGTTATATTTGGTATGGTATTATGCAGTATTATAGTGTGGTATATTTTGCAAATAAAATGAAGTCAGCCCAAGACCTCACTACAACACTACTCTTAAATTTGTGTAGACAAATGCATAGACCTTAAGAGTGTTTTGTGAGTTATAAATCTGTGAATTAGCAAAGTGCCCATTTTGTACACCGAGGAGATTCTGAAAACAACATAATAAACCACAAAGCCTCACTAATGCAATAGGTATTACAGTTTCGTTCACAGTTTAGCAGGTTTTTTTCCTTAATGGTTTAGGCCATATTGTATACATACTTCTACCCTTTTGAAGGTTTGGGGTTTTTTGGTTTTTTTTTTTTCTTTTAATTAATTTTAAAATACCAATTTTTTTTTTCATGGCTATCTGTGGTTGTTATTTGGAGATTGGAAAATCTTTGACTGTATGTTTGCTCATGAAATTTCTTTTAGATAAATATTATACTTACCAGGCAAACCTTGCGGTTATAATATTGATATTAAGGATGTGTTGAATATTTTCTATAATACTAATAAGACAACCAAAATATCGAGTAAATGTTAAAGTTTATGAGAAAACCTTATCGTGAATTTGAAGCATGGAGGAATAGAAGTCACGTCATAGTCTTGTAATGTCACACATAAAATATTCTATCACCACCTTAGCGCAAATATTGCTCTTGCAAGAGATTCTTCCAGGATCACTGCCACTAATATTTATTGCAATATTTATTTATCATGTTTTTAATTTAACTCCTAATGCTTTAGTTATAACAATACCTAAATGAAAATAACTAAGTACTGAGTGCAAGTCTTCCAAGGCTCCCACTTTTGACTGACCTCACTTCAAGGAACAGTCTATCTGCTAAACAAAAGTGACTATACAATGCCACTAGTATTTCTAAAGCATTGAATGTACTTCAGCCACACCATTGTTGGATGATGGTTATCTAAAAAGACTTGTCATATTTCACTATTAAGGTTCTGTGAAGCTGAAGAGAAGACGACGTGATTTTTCTTAAATTGAATTCACGTAGCTCCCATTCCTCAGGAATCCTGAATCTAAAAGATATGCTTATAGTAATGCAATTTTGAAGACTTTGTTCTTCAAGTGTAATTCAAATGTGAATGATGAATTTTTTTCTTCTTGTCAGTGTCATTATTAACACAAATGACCTGCTGGTGACTTTGTAGAATAAAAAAAACAAAACAAAACAAAACAAAACAAAACAAAACAAAAAAACAACCCACTGTTGTTTATCTTTCAGAGAGTACAAAACTGTATTCTGATCTTGCATTTCTGCTTGCCATGATTAGCACATAACCTGTGACAAAACTCTAAATTATTTTATTTATTCTTTAACAAATCTGAAAGAGACGTTAAATCTTACTTAATTCTGAAGCTTTGACAGATTTTTGAAGTTCACTTTGAACAAAAATTAAAGCTACCGTTAATCTCCACAACACCAAAACCTAAATTTAAGTAATTCTTCCTGAAGAGAGTGGAGAGGTTGCTGGAAAGTAGATGGGACTAATACTGTGTGAGAGATTAAATTGTACCCTGAATTTGTTTAATAAAAGAAACATTGATGAGTTGTCAGAAGCATTCCAGTAGCTCTAGAATTTGTGGTGCCAGCAGTTATGCCTGTCTTCTTTCCCCTTATCAAGTCCAGTAAGTAAGTTGTGGAGGGCTGCTGTGCAGCCAGATCTAAATGGTGATTTAAGTACTTTTCATGTGTGTAAAGAAGCTAGAGAAAAAACATTCCTGCTTTCACAAGACAAATGAAGGCAACTGCAGACATCGTTTCATATAAGCAATGTGCTCTTCTGTCTTGCATCAATATTGAGAAATCAGCACTCGTCAGAAAACATCGCTCCCCACTGTGATGCTTTTCATACTAAAACTTGTTTCTCGAAGTACATGCTAATGTTGTACACCCAGCAGGGGGTCATCTGAATTTGGCAGAACACAGGTTAGACTTAGTTTCTGTCATTAGTTTTGAACTAAATCAGAAAAGGTGAAGAAATATGTGCAAGTTGCTTATGGAAATGCTCTGTATTGTACAACTACATTGCTCTGTATGTTTGTAAAAAGCTCACAGTCAGTTTATTTGAGATTTTCCCTCCAGATTAGCAGGGTGTGAAATGTCTTTCTAAAAGAATTATCCTATTGAAGCTCTTGATGTCTTTATTGACTTTAGGGGGTAGTACTCTGATGATCTCATGCCAGATTCTTTTATCAGAAAATTTTCAAATATGAAGGAAATAAATGATGATCTATAATCAGATACTAATTTTTATGTGGGTTTGTTTCTGACAAAAACAGTAGAATGGAAGGAGAATACAGCAGCAGATGTGACTTGTGATGTACATCCTATTTTTGGCCATTAAATGAAGTAATCATCAGAGTAATAGCATAGTGACAGTCATGTATTTTGTGATCAAGTTAACTTACAAAAGTCAATCACATTTTTTTTTCCATGCTGAATCATCTAAACAGAAAATGTGTAATAAGAGTACCTCAATCATCAATGTATTTGTGTAACACAAACCTTAAGAACTTATCCACCTTGAACATTCAGTCACAGCTATCATGGACTCCAGAGACAGATATCATTAATAAAGCATATACATTTTTCCTAGGCTTTTCCTGAGGTCCTCTAAACAAAACATTTATCAAGTGGTTTGTATCACAAATTGGAAGTTCATTTTATAGTATATGGTATGTTGGGAATCAAAGAGATTGGGGTTGTTAAGCCATTTCAAATCAGCTGCGCAGCATGTGTACCAAACTGTAAATTATTCTGCTGTAATTACAATAGTGAAAAAAAAATTCCATGACAGCAAACACCTGGAACAAGTTTTCCAGATAGGTTTTCCATCTTTGGAGATGTTCAGAACTGTACAGGATACTGTCCTGGGCAACCTGATGTAAATAGACCTACTTTTAGTAGGGAGCTGGACTGGATGACCTTCAGACATCGCTACTAATCTAGATTATCACTCTATGATTATTATTTCATTTCATATTCACATTCATTGTTTTAGTGTTCTGCCAGAGCACAAATTTCCATTTTTTTTTTAGTTCTTTCAGAAGCAAGAACTTCACAACAGTGAGATTGTTCTTTCTTCAGTTCTCAAAATGTTGACAGAAGTATAGCGTTTTTCCAGAGCTGGTCTCAGACCATTTTGTGAGAGACTGGCAATCATAGTGATTTTTAAGGACAGCTTCAAGCTACGTAGGTGCTCAATTTGAGATTATTTAGATTTGGTTCTCTGTTTGCAGTCTTGGAGTTTTTAATTATCATGTTTAAAGGTTACCTCTGTAGCCACTGAATGACTCCAACACTGCTTCTTCTACCTGTAAGATCATATTTTTGGTGTTGCTGATTCAGCCTGACTACCAATATCTGTGACTTCATACTAAGTTAGGTGTGGTTCAATAAGGTAGTCCACTGCAATATGTAACTGATCCTTCTGCAAAGTGCTATGAAATAATTCATTTGCTACATTGCCAAATTTGTATGTAGCTAAAAATTCTTTTTAAGTGAGGGCATTGATTCACCCAGCTTCTGTCCATTTTCACAGGGTTGATAGCGATCAGCTATAATGTATGTGTCCAGCACAGAAATGTTAATTAAGGCTGGAAGAACAGTGCTGTATTTCTCAGCAGCCAGAAGAAATTTAGAACTCTGTGCTCTTTCTATCCAATATAGCATTTAATCAGATGCAAGTTTCTTTTTTCAGAAATCACTTCAGCAATAATTACAGGCACAGATATAGTTAGGGGCTGTGGAGATTTTTCACCGCTTCTTTTTCAGCATTTCTCAGGTGTATTTTTAGCAAGTTTTATTTGATGATTACATAGCAGTTGGTGTGAAGCCTGGCCAAAGCTAAAATAAATCAGGATGGTAGACCAAACACCTAAGAGAGGTGAACCCGTTCTGAGGGTTTTAATTTTTAATTCAGTATTCAGGATCACATTGTACTGCTATGGAAATTAAGTTAAAACATATAAAAAATGAATAGTTCTTCCACAGCCTTTAAAGAAAAGAGGGAGATCATACGTGTTAGAAGATTCAGGCTCCTCTTAATTTTCTTTTTATTTTAACTCATTTCAACATAGAGTGGAGTAATGAAAATACAAAGTAGAATTCAATGTATCTCATTACATATTCCATGAACACAAACTGCATGTTACACTTAGGTAAAATAAAAATAAGGACTTCTCAGGGTGTAGCTGTAGTTAAAACATCGTAATTTTGGGAAAACTGTTTTTTTGCAAGTCACAGTCTAAAATTCAGTTTCATATCCTATGATAATGTAACCAAGGAAATTTACTGCTTTATTCCATCCAGCAATTTATGTGTTTGCTTTTATGAATTATGGCTTGGTAACTGCAGTACATGCATTACAAGAGACAAAAGCACTTTTGGTAAAGCTGTTCTGTTGTCCAAACCCAGCAATCCAGTACCCAACCTCTTTTTCCTGTGGAATTGCATTTTCCTTTTCTTTTTCATAGAAAAGACTTTTGATACCACACATTTTTCTATTTTGTTTTAACAGAAAACCAAATAGTTACTTTATTAATAGAATATTTTTGAAAAGAGGAGCAAACCCCTCATAAATATAGTATTATTGATTGAGTATGTGTCTTTATTAGAAGAAGTCTAGAGATTGCTGAGGCCTGCATTACTTGTTTTTGTTGGCAGGGTTCCTTGAAATAAGTCTTCACAATGAGTCTAGAATGTCCTGTTCGTGGATTATGCCAGCATTCATTATCGTTTCTTAACAGGTTGTAAATCAGTACTTCACATTTTTTTCTATCCTTTCTTT
>VXBJ01002300.1:41912-73236 GCA_013400055.1 Nycticryphes semicollaris
CCCCCCCCCCCCCTCAGTTATTCCTCTGCCTTTTTTTTAATCACTAGACTGCAATGATGTAGTTTTCTGTAATTTGGAGACATGTATTTTATCATTTTATGATATAGTTTTTGGATATTTACCTTTTACTGATACTGTAACATCTTTATGCTGTTTTAATAAATAACACGAATATTAATAAAATATTCTAGATTACCAGAATTTATGTTAGGTAAGGAGAGTAATGGTTGAAAGTTATCATTTGATGCTTGTTTCCTATGAATTTGGTAATAACACTAACTAGCTTCTAAAGCATAAAAAAATCAAAGGAGTTCAGAAACTCTGTAGTTGTTTCAGTACTGAAGGTGAGGTGGGCTGCTATAAGGAGATGAAGAATATTACACCTGACCATTTTGATTTTCTATCTAGATAAAACAATTCAGATTTCTATAAAAGTTATAGACTGAAGGTTGTAATGAAACCATGAAAAACAGACTTCAGTGTACAGAAGACCCATAAGCATGCAAGCAATGGACTAATTTAGTATTGTGGAGAAAAAGCAAAGGAATTTTTGTCATTTTTCTAGAAAAAGAAAAAAAAAAAAAAAGGAAAAAGGAGTTGGTTCTGCTGGCTTTCCAAAGAGTTGGCATACAGCAAACAATGAGTGAGGTAGTTCTCATTTTGGAAATAGTGTCACTTAATTAACGGTGTGCGGTAGCTGAGATGCCAGAGATACTTAGGTCAACATACTGTTGTTGTTTCTCATGGTATTTTGAGAAAGATTGGTCAGTTGTCTACACAGAAATCCCTATTGTACTTTTGAGTTGCATTCAATTGATGCTCGGGTCAGAGGAGACATCTGTTGAATTGGGAGCACAAAGTGTTGCTACAGGTTAACAGAGCCCTGTGTATCTTCACTTTGAGTAACCTTGCATATATCTGTGAGTATAAATGGCATTTCATGCTTTGATATTTATATGCAGGGAAACTGGTTTTTTTTTCCTTGTTTTCAGGACATTTTGTGAAGGGTGGCTTGTAATAAAAATTCTGTAGACAAAATTAGTTTTTTATTGACACTTCTACAACCCCTGTGCTTTCCCTGAGGAATGTTTTAACTTTCTTTCATTTTATTCTTTTGAAGATCAAGAAGATGCATGTGCTATTGGAGGCCTGCAGAAGCTAGAAACATTAACATTTATTTATGTGTTCAGCATAGATATAACTGTGTTCATCCTACAGGCACAAACCCAAAATGGCCAAGCCAGGAACATAGTTGCTGTAGATTGCTTTCACAGTTGATGGAAAAATACAGAGAACCAGTTATTTAATCCTAACACCCGAATCGTGTTCTGAAGGTGCTTTTTTTTCCCCTTCTCCTGATATAAAAAGGGTGACTTTGGCATTCCAGTTAAGTGCCTACAACCATTAAAAGTAAACAAGGTGTATATAACCCTGGAAAGAAAATGGGACTGTTTCCACTGCCTAATAATATAAAGCATCAAGCTAAGTCTTGCTACATATTTATTTACTCTATATTCCCTGCTTGCTTTCATTACCTGCCCCATTTTCATGTCATAGTATCTTCAAGCTATCAGATAACTCAAGACATTGGCATCTGGCCACAGTCTAGCCACACTGCCAATTACTGCTGTATATTGGTGAAATATATGTGGATAGCTTAATGAATTACTTTATGGAAACTTCTTAAGTTCTAATACCTTAAGGTTTGCAAGTTTTGAGGTGGTATTTTTGACTGAAATGCACAGTCATAATGCTTAATTAATAAACAATTACTTAATCTCTGAAAGAAGCAGTTGTGTGAGCCCACATGTAAACTCTTGTGCTGTGTATGCAAGTGGGTTTCTGGCACCAACAGAAAAACAGTGCAAGTGTTTATACACTGTATATAATATATGCAAAATTGCTACCTACGTATTTTTTCACTGGGAGTAGACAGATTGGGTCTGGATCCATTCCCAAGTAGTGCTTTGAATTTTTGAAATCTATTAGAACAAGCCAGGTTGTATGTCAGCTTCTCAACAGCTGTCTATTAAGATAAGTAATGGAAAAATGCATAATCCAAGGAAGGTTGTTAGTAGGAAAGAAAAGTTCAAAATATGGGATAATAGCACATTAAAATATTTTGCCCCTTTTAAGAAATAGATGATTTTTTGGTATGTAGGTGTAGTGTGTTGAGAGGAAAGCTATTGGATTTGCTAATGAGTTATACACTGTATAGTATATTTTACTTTTTTTGTCACTCTTAAACTGATGTTTCTAATAGCTGTTTGCAGGTTGTTCCTGTCAACCTTATTAAGACCATTTTTCATAATGGTTAAGGGCAAAGTGAAGAAGCTAGTAAAGCCAAAGAAATTGAAGCAACTTATAGTTCTCATATTATATAAATGTTGGTGGTTTTAAACATTCCTGAAATTTCATTGAACTGTTTAGATTTTGCTTAAAATTCATTAGTTTGTCTATCAAATATTGTCCTATCTCATTCTGCAGGTCACTTATCTGATTTCTTTGTAATGCATGTAAATAGTAAACTATGTATCTACATATATATGCATGTATATTTAAGAGGAATATACATATATTCCACTTAAAGACTGTAGAAGAGTAGAGAGCATTGCATATTTGCTGTGCCCCCCACAACCACGTTGCCTCTCCTCACAGTAACTGCACATTCAGCAAAGAAGTTTCTGGAATATAGGGCAGGGTGGGCTGAGAACAAGGGAGAACAAGAGAAGAAGTGTGCAGTGCAAGCAGAGAATGTGAGACTTGAGAACAGCAAACGTGAGAGGCTAATCCTCAGAAGTGATGGGGAATGAGAGCCATACAAGGACTGCACAAATCATTGAAACAAACTGTGCCATGGGGTTGTATTCCTGGAGTCCTTTAACACAGGATAGGTTCTGCGTGGTTATAAACGCATTTATGTGGGCAGTCTCAGTTCTGAGTTCTCTTGTTGGAGAAGTCCTGGGTTTTCATATATGTGGTACTAAAGCTTTCCTCTGGAAATTACTGTTTGTCAGCAGAGGCATGCTTTGTCACAGCTTATTTCAGGAGGGAAGTGTGTGTGTTTAAAAATAGAGGAAGAATAGCATCTTGACTGAATGAAATTTTTATATAAATGATAATGTATGTCTTCAGTTGTTGTAGCTGAATAATTTTTCTAACAGGTGCATCATGGAATGCACCTTTCTTTGGAGCTAATGTCATATTTTGGGGCCTTTCATGTTATTAACTAGTGTGACAGAGGAAACAAAGATTCAATTATTTCTAGTTAAATATATTTTAATTAACATTGATATACTCTATATACTTTATATATACTCAATATACTCTATTTAACTTTATATACAGTATGTACAATGAACTAATTCTGGAAGATATTGTTGTTTTATTCATAGTAAGAACAAACACACAGAAGTGAATATTATGGAAATGTTATTTAAAGTTCTGTTATTCAGGGTTGTGCATTCAGAGTAACTATAATGCTTGCACATTGGGAATTGGTAAAAAATTTCAAGTATTTCTTTGGGTTTTTCTTCTAAAACAAACCATAAATTCTCACTTTAGTGTTGAGATTAAAGGAGAGTGATGAATGATGCAATATGTGTTAAAAGATGTGCTTATTTTAGCTAAAACAGCAGAGTATGGCATTCACAGATCTTGAATTTGAAGACTTGGATTCTACTAGTGCTTTACTTCCCAAATAAGAGGGACTCTAGTATACATTGAGAATTACACATGGAGCTGAAAACTTACGGTACCTTTTTGTCACAGAAAAATATTTGTGGTTCTTAAAAAAAATAAATCATAATTTTACTTAGATTTTATTCCTTACAAGATCAAAAACTAAACCGGTATATGTTTTAATGATTACATCAATTATTATTTGTATAGAAAATAATACTCGAATGGAATATTAAAATGCAGGATTTCTTTACATTGCTCAAAATTGAAGGTTCAACATATTATGTATATGAAGATAGCAGTAGTTTTATTCATTGCTTTATGATTATTGCTTGTAAGTATGATGGTGAGTTCAACTGAATTCCTGACATCCCAGTCTAGGATTCCCCTATTACAGTAATTAGCAAACTCAAGCAGAAAAAGAACCCAGACTGAATTGCTTGTTTACTAATGCCAGACCACATGTAGCTGAAGTAGTAACATGTAATTTGCACTTCCATTGTGCATAGTGTATGCGTACTTTTCCTGCATTTATATGAAGAAAAAGGTCTTTTAAACACTGTCAGTCATTTGTAATTGATATTTAAACACAGCTGCTAGTGTGGATCACATTACTGAAATAAAGGCACACACCTGATGAATACTTCCTGGCTGGCTTGTTCTGAGTGATGTGCTTGAATAATACTAGCTTGCATGCATACCTTGGCACATCTGGACGTTTTGGTCTTCTATGAATCATTCCAGTAATTTATTAATTCTATTAAAAATATGTCAAGATATAGACAGTTATTTGCAAACAAAATGAGGGTGTTTTATCATACTGCAGCTTTTTTCCATTTGCGTTATAATACCAGTCAACGTAGTGTGAGACTGTATAACTTCTAACACCAAAACTGTAATAAAAAAAGGAAACCCTTATCTGAGAAACTGTTGACTTCAAGAACCTAGCTAGAATTTTGATTACTTATAGGAAAAATCCTTTAACTTCTAAAATTGCAAGTGGTGGTGTTTTGGAACTTTATTATGAAGAAAAAGTGAGTTATCAGTTTTATTTTATTTTCTGAAATAAAGAAAGACTCTTACAAAAATAGTAAATAATGTTATCTCAAAATGGTCAGCACATGCTGCTTCAGATGCTATAAAAATGCAAACATAATGCACAAATATAGAATTTTGTTCTTTGTATCTGAAAATCCTTGGTACATTAGGAAAAGAACTGGCAGAGGTATAAGATTTTTATTTATTATTATTATTCTAGCTCTCCATCTCTATAAAACTGCAAGTATGTAATTGAACTTTTATTTTAATTTCTTTGCATGTGTTTAGAGGAATGGAATTTGTATAAATTTGTTCGTATTAGCTGTGGAAATATTTATCATAGGGTTTTTTCTTGAGAACAAGGCTTTTATGTTGGTCTCCACAATGATAATTTTGAATCTACAGAACAGATTCAAACACATTCAGCAGGCTTTTGGTCCAGTTTGGGTCACAAATGCAAAACACAGCACCATGTGGGCTGCTACGAAGAGGGTTATCTCCAACTCGGCCAGACTCAGTACAGTGTTACAAATATAAAGACACTGAGTTTCTATGTCTTGTGAAAATTGGTGAGTGGTGGGGAGAAAAGGCCACCCAATTGCTGCCGCTTATGTAATGTGAGCCAAATATATATATATTTTTTTTTTTTCTATTTGGCCACTCAAACAGCTTTGTACATGCTACAGAACCAGGCCCAGGAACTGAGCATGCTATAGCCTATGGAGGAAGAAGGGAGGTCGAGGAAGAAATCCTCATGAGACAGTTTCTTACAGCGGTTTGTAGGAATGCAGAAATTAATTGGCAAGTATAAAAACCTAATTCTCCTCTGCAGCTTCCTGAATAGCCTTCATTGCATGGACTAACAGGATATGAGGTTTCACAATTCCAAAGTATTAGGAAGAATATTTTCTATTTTGAACATAAGTGTAGGCTTCCCTTTTTCACATCATTGTTGCTATGACTGGTAAGTTAATTTAACATAATAAAATTGTTTAAAACACTGATAATTTGTATTTCCCAGGGCTGGCAAACAAGATAGGCTGAAATGATTTAACGGTTTATTGCCTCTAAGGTAGTAGTTCTGCTTGCCCAACTTCGAGTCACATATTCCTGCACCTTCTTGTGCATAATTCTTGTTTATCCTTTCAGTGAGCTGTTTGGTTTGCCAATCTAACGTGAAGCTAAGCTAGCAGAAGTCTGAAATGCGGTTTGTATTTCATCCAACACAATGATGAGCTGCATGGCCAGAAGCTGGCAAAGGTGGACTTACCCTTTTAGTATCAGCAAGCTGTTAGATTGGTCTAGATGACCTTGTTTAAGCCTTCCGTCTCTAGCATACAGATGAACTGGCAATGCCAGGAACACAAACTACAACTTTTATTAGGCAAGAACAGAGTTAACAGCAGTAGCTATGCAAGAAGATGGCTGGATAAAAGGGTGAATATGACAACTATGCTTACATATCCAGGACAGGCTGCATAGTCATTCTGTACCGTCAGTAGAGAGAGGAGTAGTCCTTCCACAGGGTGATTTAAAGTATGTACGTTAAGATCCTCTCTAGCATGTATATTATGATAAAAATCCCTTTCTGAAGAAAAATGATCCAAGAAGCTTAAGGAGTCTAACCTCATAACTTCAGGGTCTAAAAATTAACCTGTGTGATACGCTCCTCAGTGTCTCTGAAAAATTTTAAACTGAATAAAATTAGATCTCATGGGTGAAGAACGGAATATCAGAATCTGATGAATATATATTCAGAAGAGTAAAGAATCTGGATGAGCTGGGAATGCAACATGAAATTGAAAAGCACAAAAAAAAATGAAGAAATACAATAATCTTAGAATCATAGAATGGTTAGAGTTGGAAGGGACCTTAAAGATCATCAAGTTCCAACCCCTCTGCCATGGGCAGGGACACCTCCCACTAGATCAGGTTGCNGGCTTTCTGCTGGACCCATTCCAACAGTTCCATGTTCTTGCTATGTTGAGGACTCCAGAGCTGGACATGGGACTCCAGGTGGGGTCTCATGAGTGCAGAGCGGAGGTGTAGAATCACCTCCTGTGACCTGCTGGCCATGCTTCTTTTGATGCAGCCCAGGATGCGATTGGCTTTCTGGGCTGTGAGTGCACACTGCTGCTCATGTCGAGCTTCTCATCTACCATCACTCCTAAGTCTTTGTAGATGAGATCTTAAAACACACAATTCTTCTTGTGCTAAATAAATGTGGTCAGATAATTAATTTTTCCAAGGCAGTGCATTAACGGACCTTACTTTACCTGGTGATCATGTTGCAATCCTTTGGTATCATTAGCATTTTTACCCCTTTTCCACTAGAGATTTGACCTAATCATGCATCACTGTGAAAGAAATAGGTGGGAAATCTTTGTCACTCTGCAGTTTTACCCCTAATCTTTACAATGCAATTGGCCAATGGGAGACTTAACTAAGCACTCACAAATGGTCTGTGACTCAAATGGTGTGTAAAATGATTTCATTGCTAGTAACCAGCAAAGAAGTGATGTTGAAATTGCCAACAACATTATTATTGATTAAGGAAAACAAACCAAATGAAAACAATCCAATTTGCACAATAAAACAAGGCAGAATGGTTTTCATATTTTCATCATACTTTTTTCTAACTGCATATTTTTACACTCCCTATGTTCTGTGCTTCAAAGTCCAAGAAAGCAGATGTGTTAAAAGACGATAATGGTAATCAATACCTATAAAATGGAAGATTCCTATGAAGCAGACCAAGCTGCTTTATGACAGATGTAGTTGCAGCAAGTTTTACTTCCATTTTTTTTTCATAGATGCTATCTTCCAATAGTTCCAAGCTTTGAATAAAAAATGTTATCAATCGTATAATAGCAATGTTAAAATTACTAGTTATAAATAGTATCAGTGTTTTCTTCAAATAAAGTTATTCTCTCTTTACTGATAAATTTAATCTGATCACAGATAGCAAAACCAAGGATTTTTGAGTCTTAATCCTATTACTTTGGAAAACATATCTTAATTTCCCTTTGTCAATTTCCCACACATAAAACTAGAAAAAAAATATTCATTTTCATAGAATCATTAGAGTTGGAAGGGACCTTGAAGATCATTGAGTTCCAACATCCTCACATTATCTACATTCTCACAGATTTTCCATTAATTAATTCATGAGTATTTCAGCAGTAATATATACATACTTTTTATTTCTTGATACAAAGGGGGAAAAAAAAGGCAATTCAAAATACATCAGCTGCAAAGATACTGTGTTGTACCCAGGCCTCTGTCTTGCACAGGGTATATTATGAAATTACAACGTAGTCAAAACATTTGCCTTTAATCCTCCACCTTTGTCAAAGCTTATCCTCCTCTTCCTCGGAGCAAAGTTGTAATGCAGAATTTAAGGCAGTGTAACTTCTACTTAGATTTCAATGTTGACAATAACCAGACAGCTTTTTGAAAGACAGCCATTCTCTGGCAGGCGTCAGTCTCAAGCTAATGATTAGGCAGGTTGGTTCCTAAATTAATAAGAGCATCTAGCAGTTTATGTTGATTCCATGCACAGTCAGCAGGGAAAGACAGATGTCTAATTCGGTTGGATTAGATTACTGCTGAGAGATCCATCATAGTGTTTACAGGAATTCAGTTACGTAGCTAAGCTATCACCCTAAGCCCCATTTTACATAGACTTTTTAAGTGGAAAAAGATGACTATTACAGATCTTTCTTTACACATGAAACTGTCAGGCTTGAATTTATTTCAAAAGGGGTTTTTTTGTTTGTTTGCTTGGGGGTTTTTGTTGTTTGTTTTTTTTTTTTTTTTTTTTTTTTTTTTTATATTGGGGTGNTAATGGAGGAGCCTTTCCAACTATTACTTTGATGTCAGCACCTTTAAAAATACTAATTTTTATTTAAAACTTGCTTCTGCAAAACAGCAACAGCTGGTCTTCACAACTTCAAAATTGGTGTGGAAAAGTACTATACAACTTTCTTGAATTGCTAACCCTATTTAAATCTACATATTTCTTACTGTTTAAAAATGTCATTGGAGTATGCTAGGGAAGCATTTGAAAGAGGAATACCTTGGAAATTTATATAGCTTTTGAAGTGTACGGCCCAAAAAGAGCAAAAAAGCACAATAAATGTTTATTTATTTGCTGGAATTTTAATTCTAACTCTTACCTGGGCAGTCAATTTCTTATCCTTTTGGAGTTAACACAGTGATAGTAATTAAACTTCACATTTAGTTGCATTATCTGCTCACCGCTCTGTTTCCTAGTATGGATATGAGTTTCCAGAATATGTGTATTTGAAATATATCCGATAATTGGAAACTAATTAATATGGCTTTTCTGATACAGTCTTATTCAAAATCACAGAAGATAACAGATATATTACAGAATTATGTAAAATAAGGCTGCAAGGGAATTGAAGAAGTTATCTAGACCTTTCTGTGATCCAAAAGAGAACACTAAGTGTATGTGCTAGGAAATGCCTACCTAATAACTTTTACATTCACAGTCTTCTTAATCATCTTTTGAGTATCTTCTATATGGAAGGGTTTTCTCAAGGGTTATTGAGCATTGGAATGGGAAGTGGTTGAGTCACCATACCCACAGATATTTAAAAGATGGGTAGAAATAGTGCTTAAAGATACGGGTTAGTGATGGTTTATGTCAGCATTACATTAATGGTTGGACTTGATGATCTGAAAGGTCCCTTCCAACCTAGATAATTCTGTGATTCTGTATCTTAATTGTTCTTAACAGTAATTTAAACCTAATTCTTCCTGTTCTCTCTACACTCACAATAGAGAGAAAATTATTATGATTCATATTTCTATGTTTCTAGAAATTATTACTGTCTTCCATTAGAACTGCAACCTTCTACATGAGGCATGTAGCCACAGTTAATTTTTTGTTGTTGTTGTATTTTGTAGATCCTGTAGTCTTTTCCTAATTTGTCATTGAAAATCCCATGTGAAACAATGTCATTGACATATTAGAGTGAAGATACAGGAAATTTACCATTTGGTTTTTATCTACAAAGCTTTTTGCCTCTGAAGTAAAGGAAACTGTACTGCATGCAATGCACTGGTCAATGTCTAGAAGTCCCCATTCAATTTTGGACTTCACTGTCTTAGAAGCTGTATGAATATATATAGTTTAGAAAAAAATACCCTGGATTCCAAGGCTTTAAACAGATGACAAAGATAAAGACAGACACTGAACAGGGAAATTATGTGCCCTACGTTGTGTATCACATCTGTAGCAGGGCTAGGAAGTTGCAAGTGAGCTGGTCTGTTAAGGTGTTATGCACTTGTAGGAGATAAAGGCAGTGCATCCATTCTACAGCTCTTTTCAAACTGATGGGAATGTCTTTTCTGAAGATTAAATAAGAGCAAAACCAGATAGAGCTGAGTTAGTCTTACTGAGGTAACCTTAACATCTGCCTTGACTTTTTGCTTTCTCATGAAATTTGAAGTATATTGCAAAATTCAATATACTTTTGCTCTCTGCCTTGCTTTTTGAATTTGTTTGCTGAAGGTGCTAAATGATCAGAACACGTTGAATAGCATAGAAACAAAGATTCTAGATCATATTTTAACATGAGGTAAAATGTTCCACCAATCATTACACAAAAAGATTTTTAAGAGCACTCTTCCCAGGAAGTTGAGAAGGAGTAATAAGTTACATATTTTGGGCATAAATTATTGTCATATTGCTGCTGAGAGCAGTGCAGGGGAACCTGCTGAGAGGTGACTGGGGCAGGACTCAAGCTGGGATGCTTTGATGGGAGGTTGCTTACCACAGAAAATGGGGGACAGGGTGCTGGAAGGAAACATATCCCTTACTGATCTGAACACACACTGTGGCAGGATAGATAGAATCATAGAATCATTCAGGTTGGAAAAGACCCTTGGGATAATCAAGTCCAACCATCAGCCCCACTCTACAAAGTTGTCCTCTGTGCCATATCCCCCAACATCACATCTAAATGACTCTTAAATACATTCAGGGATGGTGACTCAATTATGTCCCTGAGCAGCCCATTCCAATGTCAGATCACTGTTTCTGTGAAGAATTTTTTCCTAATGTCCAGTCTAAACCTAGCCTATTGCAGCTTGAAGCCATTCCCTCTTATTCTGTTGCTAATTACCTGTGAGAAGAGACCAGCACCAACCTCTCTACAATGGCCTTTCAAGTAGTTGTAGAGGGCGATGAAGTCTTTCCTCAGCCTCCTCTTCCTCAAACTAAACAGTCCCACTCCTTCAATTAATCTTCATAAGATTTATTCTCCAGGCCCTTCACAAGCTTCGTTGTCCTCCTCTGCACTCACTCCAGCACCTTGATATCTCTAAGAGAACCAAGAGTTTATTCAGTCTTCTAGATGAACCATAAGTGTCAAGGTACTAAATGTTTGTCAGAAGACTATTGCAATTTTCTGGAGTGCTGAATGCATGTTTCCTTTCAGATTACAATTGTAGTATTTTGCACTGTATACACTCTACCTATTTTTTTTCTTTTTTTAATTTGGTATATGGATTTCTTATTTCCCTCTTGTCTTAAAATAAGTACAGTATCTATTGCTATATTTGTCTTTATGCATAGCTCTTTATTTGTTGGGGGTGGAGTGATTTTTGTATTGATTTGAGTTTATAGTACACTTTAAGGTTCCCATAGAAAGTAGATGATGTAAAAATGTTAGAGGGTGGGAAAATTGAAAAAAAGTAGAATTTTTGTGTCTTCACTTTGTTTTCTGTTTTACTTTTAAATGGAGAAAAGCACAAGGTAAGAGTAGGGGAGATTTAAAAGGCCCCTAAAATGGCTGTCTTTTATACAGAGCTGTCATACTTGTTCAAATCTAGCGTTGTGAATTTATTGACTTGATAAAAAAACTGAAATCTGGCTTACTGCCAAGTGGTAGCAGTAGGATGTGGAGCAAACGAGGCATATGCATCTCCCCTGTGGCATGATAAGGACTATAAAGTTGAGGTCTTTGAGATCCACCAGATCTGGGCCGTGTCCTAGGAGAAACAGTCTGTAGTGGAAATGTTGTTAGACTGATATTCTGCAACTAATGTTGCTGTTGTCATATCTGAATGATAAAACATTAGAATAAATGAAAAATGAATGGGTTTGCAGCACCAAATTTGTCTTATTTTAAAAAAATATCTGTCTGAATTAATGGAATTTGTTATGAATTCCCCACAATTTGTGTGGATGTGAATTTTTTTTTTTAAATGTTTGGGACCATGCACAGTTAAGAGGAGAAATGCTACAAAAAAAAGAATTACTGCTGCTTCTTACAGGTCATGAAAATTGCAAATTCTCAAAATTTTCAATGTAGTTGCAGGACATTGTACCCACAGTTTGAGCAGTTTCTTGTAGCTCTCCTTTCATACGAAAGAAAATCTATTCTATCTAGAGCATATTAGCCACTGATTTTCATATAAAAATGTGATTTTAGATAGATTTAGAACTTCTGATTCTATGCAGCCTCAAAATATATACTTGTTAATTTTTTCTTGCCTGTTCCCTTATGAAGCAGAGACATCTCACAACAAGCCTTTAAATATCTAGTAATGTTTCTTTCATTTTGCTAGGAACACTTCTGAAGTTTGAAGCATTGAAAATGTCAGTAAAGATTCTTGCTCGTGATTGAGTTTTAAATCTTTCAGAATTTATATCTACTACACGTGTGGCAGAAGAATTCAAGCTAAAAAGAAGCCCATATTTATTATGAGTGCAGTTGAAGGATATTTATCTGAAGGTGTAACATGGTCATTGCAGATTGTTGATTATGTGCATTCAGAAAAAAAAATCCCATAAAAAGGGGATTGTGAAGTAATTTCAGAAAGTATAACGTTCTTTTAGTCAAAGTGCATTTCTTTGTCACAGCATTCAGACACAGGGTTCCTTCTGGATCTTTTTTGTATTGCAAAGTAATTGGAAAAAAGAGACCATCTTTTCCAATAGTAGCAAGTTTCCTAGATGTTTAAGTGCTGGCATTACAGTTACAGGGAACAGGTTCCTCTGATAGTATCAGTTTCTGTAAGATCCTGCAAAGACAGAAAATTTCAGGTCAATGGGTTATGGACATAGAACAGGTCTACAGATGTTTTCACATTCAGAGATTTATATGCTGTTTGTCACAGTCATTTCTCTAAATAACTAAGTTAAATAAATTGCCCGTTTCTTCTCCAGATCACAAACTGTTTGCTATGTCCAAATAATGCTACTGTTCGGCAGAGTGGTAGTGTTACATTGTTTAAGGAGTAAATAAATCACCATTTTCTCTTAAAAGGACTCTCTCATCCTCTGACATGGCTTCCGAAGAATATTATTCTTTTCAAGTAGCCTTCAATATACTTCAAAAGTACAGGGAAATTTATAAAAAAAGCAAATGCAGAAAAGAATGGAAACACAATCATCGTAAAAATATTAAACTGTTTAGTCTATTTGTCTTTCCGTTTTCCTTTATAACATTGCCTCTTTGTAGCCAAGATACCTAAAATAAAAACTCTATTGTAAGGGAAATATATTAGAATTTGGATTAGGTCTTCTTCATTTTCTATGTACTGAATTGTTAAATAACATACAAAATTTGCAGTTAATATAAGGACACAGTAGCATGATTTGGATTTTTGGTTTTGGTTTGTCATAAATATAGACCCTGAATAGGTAGCCTCTGAATATATTGTTTTAATTCCTGACTGAAGTCTGTTTTCTGTTCTAATTTATGTGAACTGAAGACAATAACAGGAGTAAACTTAATGTGCCCGTTCAAATTTACAGTAACAACAGCATGAAAATCACACATGAAATGTTCTAGCTCTCTCGTTTTCATTATACAATACCTGAAGAATATAGAAACAGTGTAATCATCTCAGGAGTCTAGAACGTGCCAATAGTTTCAAAGATGTACAATAATTCCATATAACAAATCCACTGTTGTTTATCTAAGTTAATTATGATTGTATTACTGGATTTTGACAATTCAGATTATGTTTTATCTCTCTATATCTGCTATATTGGATATCTGAAAAAAAAAAACCATCACAACAAAACATGCACAGTACTTTATCAGGAGCTGCTTATCAAAGACTGTAAGAAAGATTTTTAAATAGAGAGAAGTTGCTGTTGAGACAGGTGCTTTTTTTTTTAATTAAATCTGTACTAAAATTTCTGAAGTTAATATTTTCTCCCACAGTTTGAACTGCTTTAATAATCTGCCTACTGCAGAAAATGCAGACTTATTTTTTTCTTGTATCATCAAGATTTTCCTGTTTTATCCTGTCATATATTGCATTTGTGCTCTTTCTGTGTAATGGCAGAATGATTATTGCTACAGAAAACACAGAGTAATAATTAAGAAGGATTTGACATCTCTGTTCAAATTACATCAGTCATTCCATAACAGATTGCTATAAATGGTGCTCTAATTTCACATTGTATTTAGAGATCCCAATTATTTAAGAAATTCTGAGAGGTGAAGATTTTACCAATATATTAACTGAACTTCAGTCATATTCCAAAATGCTTAGATCATATGTAATCTTGTGAGGTTATTTACTATATTTGTTGAAGTCCTTATCACCTTGGAAATGAAAACTAGACCATTTACTTGAAAAAGGGACTTTTTAAACTTACTTCCTAGAAATGTGTGTCTTTAAATTACTAAAGATCATCTAGATTTCCATGATACATTACTCCTAATGTAGATGAGAATGTAGTCTCTTTTATACCTCTTGAAGATAACAGCTAATTATGATGTCTCTTTGTCACAGTAGACTGTGATTTTTAATGGCTCAATTATTGCTCTACTTCTTGGTCTACTGAAAGTGTAGAACACACTACTTTCTGAAACCCAGCAAATAGCCTTTGTTTCTTTTGCACTTTTTATCACTCTGCCTGAAATGGAATATTGCAATGCAGCCTTCTCAACTTTTTCTTAAGTATAGATATCTATCTAAAATAGATTTCTAATGTAATAATAATACGTCTTTAAGATTTTAATTTTTTGGAGCCTGCAGTAACTTTAAAAATATTGTGCTGTCCTTCTTTGGCTACCTTTGTACAAATACAAAGCTTAATTGATTTCTCATGCCACCTAATCTAATCCAGATTTGATTTAAGTAGCCCCTGGTTTTACCTGAGATGGAATGAATTTGACTCTTCAAAATTCACTCTGAAGAATTCTCACCTCTGAGAAATTTCACCAGAAGTCTTAGACATTATTTTCAAAGTCTTTTGCTTGAATTGTATGCGGGACCATGTCAGCTGAAAGCCACAGTGCATCTAGTTCTAGGGAAAGTAAGAGAAAAAGACAAAAAATATGAAATCACAGTGAAGTGAAATATTATTTCCATTACCAAGAAGACTTTATAAATTACATTCTGTCATAAACTTTGCTCTGTATTAACTTTCCATTAACTCTCATCTACTATGGCTCATAAGACGTTGGCTTTCAGTAAATAGGTTGCAAATCAAATTATATAGTAGACTCTAGGAATTAGATATTAATTACTTCAAACAAATATATCATTGGCGTACTAATTTTTGTAAGAGGTAAAAAGTGATTAAGAAAGTTTTTTTTTTTTATTTGCATTTCAATGAGAAGCTTTTCTGTACCTTAAATAGCAATGGAAAAAAGAAGCATTTCATAGTTTGTCTAGTCAAGAAAGAAATTCTGATTCACAGCATCTCAAAATGTTTTTTTTCTTAGAGCAAATGTGGCAGAGTTTATTTTCTCTGTCTTTTTCTGTAGAACTGTCTGCTTAATTCTGTCACCAAAAGTGCTCTGCAGACAAATACAAAATGTCTTTCAGAGAATCCATGTGACAGTCTTCTTGGAGGATTGTATTTCCCTCAAGGGAAAACCTTTCAACACCAAATTGTTTGTAGTGCCATATGAAAATGCTTGGATTTTCAGTATAAATAGAAACTGAAAAAAGAGCATATTTGACTTGAGTTACTGATTCAAAAAGCAGAAGTAACACAGTCCCGAAGAAACATATTAGCTCTGTGACACATCAGCTGAGTTCAGTCTCAACTTGCCTCATGGCTGGTGTTCTCTGAAATAGTGGCTCTCAAAGTTCAGTGGTGTCTTTGATTCCTGGAAGGAGCCTGAAGAAAGGTTACCCTAGTCTTTTGGAGTTGCTAGCACAGAGACAGATTTTTAGCCAAAATATGAAGGACTAGATTGAAAAAAAACACATTCCATGAATTGCATATTTTTGTTTAATGTCCATTACATTGTGATAGTGTGTATCCATATTTAACCAATTGTAATAAAGTTTATGACTTAATAACTGTTGTGTGCACAAAAATTTGTGCCTGATTTAAATATCTCATTGCCAGGAATAAACTGAAGATAAATATTGGAGGGGCTTTCTTTGTTTCTTTGGGTGTTTTTTTTTATATAAGTTTTAATTCCAAAAGAAAGCAAAGTAGAAATTCTGTCAGCCAAAACTGAAACAAAACCAAGCAAAAATTTTGATCTTTAAAACTATGAGTTACCATAATCCTTATGGTATACCACTGCTAACACTTGCTATGTTTTCATGTCTCTGAAACCAGTTTAGCAGTGTTGCAGCCTTTCTCTCACTTGTCCAGACTTCAAAATCAGTCTGTAAACAAAACAGCCAAACAGAACAACATAATGGACTCATATTTATATTGGTTGGCCTTGTTTTTCCACCAATGAACTGAAAGCAGTCAGTGGCCATATCTTTATTCTGATGTGGTCATGTCCGTAGTTAATTTTCTTTATATGCGCAGACATGTCCTATTTAAAATTGAAAAAAAATGCTTCTTTTCTAACCAGATATAGAAAGTCTCAAAATACTGAAATTTTGAGATAAACTGTTTAATACAGACATAGGACCATTCATTAAATATTAATTTTTGTTTATGTAGAATTACAGTCTTCCTTCTGGATGGCTAATGTGATCTTGTGAGAATTGCTAATATGATCTTCATTATTGTATTATCCATTATGACACCCTTATTGGTCACAGGGACTCAAAGCATGATTTCATTGCTGTGACCATTCAGATGTTCTTCACAGTTATATTATACAGAGCATTAAAATGAGAATGATCCAGATTGACCCTGGAATTGTAGACGTTTGCTCAGTATCTTCCTGAAGTATTCAAAGTGAACTACCGTTATGTTACATTATCATTATTTCGGTAAGAGAGAAACTTGTCAAGTGTATTTTTTTCAGAATACTTTCTTCCTGAAAGTTCAATTCCATTTCCCCTGCAGTGATATTGAAAATATATATCATGTATTTTTCTACCCAAAGAAAGTCTGGTATCTGTCATAAAGACAAAAGAGTGTTTCTTCTGAAAACTAAGGTTTAAAGAAGCAGATGAGCCAGCAATTTACATGCAATGCATTCCCTAATGAAAATACTTATTATATCTTTATATTTATATGGTCTTTGTATCATTACTCCTTTGGTCAGTCCTGTTATCATCTTAACTTTCCTTTGAACATTTTTATATAAATTTTCTCACAAGCAAAAGTAGCTGCAAATTGGTAGATTACTGTTTGCCTTTCAAAACTATGAATACATTTAGAGGTAGTCAAAAGAGGATCAGAAGCATTTATCTAAGCAATACTATTTTGGTACGTAAAACAGCTAAAAATGGTCAAATTTAGAATACTAATGAAAAAGTAAGACATGAACGATACTCTTTCCTTTGGCTGTTGCTTGCATTGCATTTGTCTTTACAACTTGACTTGCCTTCAACAAGTATGTTTTAGAAAAATCCAGAACTGTTTATATAAAGTAATACTCCCTTTTGTCTATAATTTAGGATGTCACTAAAATATCTTAAAGGGAAATTTGATGTACATCTGAGACATTACTGTTAGATTTTAATTCGAAACTTTAATTGAACATTTATAGACTTAGATTAGAATCATATAAATAGTGGCTCGTGGTTTTGCAGCATGACTGCAATACATCACATAAATAATCTCAAGGAGAGTGTTTTAGGTTTTCTGGCTTGTCTTTAGTCCAGAGAAAATAATTAAATATGTATCAATTTTCTCCCAAAATAACAATGATAGAGGTGCTTTCCTCCTCAATAGCAATTATTAATATTTTTAGGGGACATTATATCTCAAATCAACAGATAAGCTTAGAGACATTGGAGGAAAGCAAATGACAAAGAAAGAGAAGGACTTCTGGATTATGACCACATTCTACCTACAACCAACCTCGATCAAATAGTCAGTGCTGTTCAATACTAACCTATTTCAATGGTCAACTGCACTTATACTGTATTTAATCATAATTTTATAGATAATTCTGTTACACTTGTATACAAATTTGCTGTTTCCAATGCTGTTACTGTGGTGATTTTGACCCAATATGGTATTTACTGATATAGTTTTCTAGACATCCCAAGACTGTCTTCTGACTCATGCTAAATAATATTTTTTTTGGACAAAATTATTTTCCTTTAGCCTTGATTTCTTTACCTAATTCTAATTAAGCATAGTTTCTCATCTTATGAACAGACAGCTTGCATACAAAATCAACCAAATAACCTATTCTCTGGGTATCTTTGCCCTTGAATAGTTTTCATCACCCTTCTGATTCCCATCAGAGGTCTCAGCTAGTTTGGAAGGCTAATACTGCCATGGACCCTTCCACTCACAGGTGCTTTGAAATTAGAAGATTTTTTTTTAGCATAAATATGCGACGTGGGCAAACTGGAGAGAGACTTTCTGCTTTAAATACAAGGGTTATCATTATGTCTTCAGAGTCTCGGACCCTCAAGGAAATTAGAAAGAGATCTAGGGACTGAGTTTTAATCTCTGCTGGTTCTTAAGGGTGGCACTGAGACCTCTACAAGGTTGAATATGATAGCAGTTTAGCATTACACGTTCCTTGTTAGTCCTTCTATTTATATTTTCTTCTGATAGTCTAACATCCTGCCTAATTAATGATGTTAAGCACGATACTGCATAATATAAAAAAGTACAAAAAGGATACCATTCCCTCTAGGTTAAAAAAAAATAAAAAAGAGCATTAAGCTTTTTTTTATTTTTTTATTTTTCCTTTTTCTGTCTTTCTCCTGACCTATTTTATCCCATTCTGACAGGACAGTAACTTTGAAAGATTTCTATGCATTGTGGTTTTAAAGGGAAATCTTAAATCTTTCCCTCTGTTGTTGGAAAGAACTGATCATGGTCACCAGTGTAGGTTGTAATAAAGCATAAGTCTACTTTTTACTTTCCATCTTCATAGTGTGACATTATCTTCCTGATGACAAGGGTTCTTATTTCAGGGTAAGAGAAACTGACAGCTTTTTGAACTCTTTTCTCACGTGCATAGCATTATAAGTGCTTGTGCAGCTAAACTATACTAAGCTCTGGTGGAGCAGGGGGCTAAATTCTAGCTCTATGTTTGCTACCAGCTTCACTGGAAACTGTTATTTTCCCCAATTCAGACTTGAATTGAGTGCTTCTAAGTGCATTTATTGTGCCTTATGTTATAAACAGTATATATATAGAATAAGCCTCATGGAAACAACTATTTAATTTGTCGTTGTTGTTCTTTGATAAGCATGTTCATTAGGTAGGCTAAATGACCAGGTGAAGTTGTGGAGAAGATGCAGGCTGATAGTAACCAATCATGTTTGAGTGAAACTCGCCTATATAATAGCTCTGCAAACAACTCAATGAAGTGGAAGCTTGGATATAATTGTGTCCATGTTTATAAAGAGCAGGGCATCCACTTAATAGAAAGACACAAAATCATATAACTTAAATTTAACTACTAGTTCTGCATTATAGTTAGGAAATAGGCTGTATATTTCCTTTGAATAATTTAAGAAAAATTGAAGTACCTCTGTAATTCATTCAGTCATTAGAGTGGATACTTAGAATAATTTTTAAAATGATGATTTTTAGACAACTTGGAAAGAAAAAAATATGCAGCGTGACAAGATAAACTCCATGTAGCAAGTAATTCAGCTAGCAGTTCTCTTTTTAACATTTCTTTAGAATTTCAGGGATAAAAACCCACAAAACCTGTTCATATGTTAGTAGAGCTCATTTTGCAGGCTACGGAAAGGGTCATTGTGAATAAATTTATTCCATTTATGCTCAAATACTAGCAATCAGACAGTGAAGCTGATTAGGTGTAGAGGGGATACTAAAAACAAACGAAATTCTTACCAAATCCTTGAAAATGCAAACACATGCATACATGCAATTTCAGTGGCTTTCTTATTTAAACAGAATGGTTTCTATAATTTTGGTTTAGAGTCAAGATTTTTATTCCATTATATTCTTTGTATTCTCTTCTAGGTAGTTTGGGATATTTGGGAATATTAAATGCATATGAACTTAAATTAGAATTTATATACCCCAACATACTCTTGAATCAGAAAGAATCACTTGGAATGGTTGAGGATAGAAGGGACCTCTGTAGGTCATCTTGTCCAATGCTCCTGTTCAAGCAGGGTGACCAAGAGCCAGTTGCCCAGGACCATGTCTAGATGAGTTTTTGTCTAGAGGAGTCTCTAAGAATAGACTCCACAACTTCTCTGAACGATCTGTGACAGTGCTCAGCCACCCTCAGTGACAACACTGCCAATTTTTCAGCTTGTGCCTGTTGCCTCTGGTCCTGTCACTGAGCACCACTGAAAAGTGCCTGGCTTTATCCTCTTTACACCCACCCTTCAGGCAATTATATACATTAATAAGATTCCCCCTGAACTTTCTGTTCTCCAGGCTTAACAGTAGCAGTTATCTCAGCCTTTCCTCTTCTGTGAAGTTCTCCAGTCCCTCAGTCATCCGTACTAATGGCCCTTAGCTGGATGCTCTCCAGTATGTCCATGTCTTCCTTGTACTGGAGAACCCAGGTGTGGGCTAAATAAAGGGGAAGAATCACCTTCAACCTGTTGGCAATACTTAACCCAATGCAGCCTGGCCTGGCCTACATTCACCTCCTTCTCCACAATGGCACAGTACTGGCTCATGATCAACCTAGAGCCTGCCAGGAACCCCAGGTCTTTTTCTGCCAAGCGACTTTCTAGCAAATTAATAACAGGATATACTGGTGCATAGGGGTTGCTCCTCCTCAGGTGCAGGTAACTTTGCAATCTCCTTGCTGAGCTTCATGAAGACCTTGTCAGCCCATTTCTCCAGCTTGTTGAGGTTCCTCTGGATGGCAGCATGACCCTCTGGCATGCCAAGCACTCCTCCCTGTTTAGTGTCATTTGCAGACTTATTGTGGGCAGATTCCACCCCATTATCCCTGTCCTTAATGAAGATGTTAAATAAGACTGGACCCACTATTGACCCCACGGGTACACTGCTAATCACTGACCTCCAACTAAGTTTTGCAGCTGATCACCATGCTCTGGGCCCCGTCGTTCATTCAGTTCTCAGTGTACCCCACTGTCTCTCAACCAGCCCACACAACTTTTCCATAAGGATCTTATGTGAGACAATTTCAAAGGCCTTATTAAAATCTTCTGCTCTTCCCCTCATCTACAGGCCAATCACTTAACCATTAAAGTTTATCAAGTTAGTCCTTAATAGGCCCGTAAATGTTTTCCAGGATTAGCTACCCATCACCATCCAAAGGCTCAAGGTGAAGCTGACTGGCCTGTAACTATCTGGGTCGTCCTCCTTCCCATTCTTGTAGATGGAGGTGGCATTTTCTTTTATCCAGTATTCAGGCACTTCTTTCTTTCAAGAACTGCACATTTTCAGAGATGTCTAACGGGATTTTGGTATCTAGCCCAATGGAACATCTCAGTAAGTGGATAGTAACATGGAAAATAAAAATCACAAGAAAATTTGGACATAGAGAGACACCAAAACATGATTAAATGAGTCTTATTCCAAATACTTGGCTTTTAAGAAAAAAACTTTGAGAAGTCAATTTTTCATTTCTGCAGTTGTAAGGATTTCTATTTTTGCCCCTGTGCATCATTAGCCAAAGCTAGAGGCTTATGATTTCCATGGGAAATGGGTAGAATGGAAAGAGCTGAGTGATTTTTAGCCATATATCCAGTGGTATATGTGCATTACTTTAATATAAATTTTAAATAGAAAAGAAAGCATAAAATTATGCTCCAATGTGCATAAATAGATTTTTACCTTCACGTGTTAGTAAAGCAATATCTAATATTGATAGAGATTAAATATAAAAATACCTCATCTTTTCCAAGTTCAATTTGAATTCATATTTTTAACACTACACATGCTGGTTCTGCAGACTTAGATATGATCAGAATTTTCCGATTGAGAAATACAGTACTAGATAATTTTATAATTTGAATTTGAGGTGTAATAGTGTCATTCTTTGATGTGCCTTGCACCTATGTACTTCCATAATGATTTATGTCTTTGTCAAATAAAAAATGTATATGGCTCAAGCTGTTGATGTGGTTGGCATCTGTTTCAGATTCATTTTTACTGACAGCAAGCTGCTGCTGGTGAGCACTCGGACTTTTTATCATCAAAAATACAGAGACTGGCATTCCTGCCATTGCTTTTTATTATACTCTAGAGTTCTTCATCAGATGTACTGCACTAAAACCTGTGATGGATGACAAGCATTATACAATATGCATTTTAAGTTTCCTAATTATAATTTTTAAACAATGCTGGAATTCATTGAGAAGTTATCACAGCAAGTGTAATAATGCTCAATAACCCTTGGCAATGTCTAAACTTTTAGTCCCATTTTGAAGATTATAGAATATCTATGCTTATTGACATAGATATGTCAGAATATTTATCTGTCATTTGTTACAAGAGATAGAATAGTTTAGAAGCAGCCAAGTATTTGACTATTAGTAGCATGACTCATTTCTCTTCATCTTTACTGCAATATCTTTTGTTTTCATGTACCACTATAGAAGGGAGAGTGTGTGCTTTTTTGTGCACGTATGCAAAAATTTGCACACAAACCATCCACACATACACATATAGATTTGGGGTTACACAAGAAATTAGAAGCACTTCCTGAAGTATTCTGTCATTTGAGGAGTCATTTTTTTTCTGATCCCTGCACTGTGTGATGTAGGATATTGGGGCTTAGTTCAGGGGAGATTGCTTAGCATAGGCCAAAATCAAAAAGGTGTATTTTTCTATCTGTGCCTTATAATGTTACTGCTATTTTGCATTCTTGAAAATTGTGGTCTTTTGTATTCACTCCTCCACTGTTCACATAGGCATTACCTTTATTTGTGTCTGTTTTTTTTCCCTATACCTAAACCACTTTCTTTTCACAGAATCACAGTTATAGGGGTTGGAAGGGACCTTTGGAGATCATGTAGTCCAACCCCCCTGCCAAAGCAGGGTGACCTAGAGCAGACTGGACAGGAGTGCATTCATGTGGGTTTTAAATATCTCTGGAGAAGGAGACTCCACAGCCTCTCTGGGCAGCCTGTTCTAGCGCTCTGTCACTGCCAAAGTAAATGAGTTTTTGCTCATGTTGAGATGGAATTTCTTGTGTTGCAGTTTGTGCCCCTTGCCCCTTGTCTTGTCACCAGGCACTACTGAAAAGACTCTGACACCCACCCTTTAGATACTGTTCAGCATTGATGAGGTCCCCTCTCAGTCTTCTCCTCTCTAGTCTGAACAGACTCTCAGCCTTTCCTCATAAGAGGGGAGCTCCATTCCCTAGATCATCTTCTTAGCCCTCTGCTGGACTCTCTCCAGCACTTCCCTGCCTTTCCTGAACTGGGGTGACTGGAACCAGACACAGTACTCCAGATGTGGCCTCACTAGGGCTGAGTAGAGGAGGAGGATAATTTTGGTATGATCAATTGTAGAAAATCTCTTTATCTTTTTCAGGTCTCCCCTAAAGAATCGCTTAGTTCATGTTATCTGAGAAAAAATAGCAAATCAATATCAGTAGGTTGGAAGCAGTGTATGGAAGTGAGAAGTATGTATTCATGGTCTAAAAGCTATTATATATAGACTGTGTCCTGTGCTCACACTCTCCTATGTAACTTTTTCTCTTAGGTAATGTACATAGATTATGTCCTTCATACTGACTGTTTCAGGAACATTATGAATAAGAATAAAATGAAATAATAATAGTAAATTAATAACAGCTTGAATTACAATGTAATCTTATTAACTGTTAAAATATATTTTGCAAAACCATCTGATCTTTTGTCATAAGATATTTTCTACAGTTAAGATATTTCAGTTCTCTTGGCAACCCAGTTTTGGTCTTGGTTGGAAATACTGGAATAGAAACTGCAAAACTGGTGCAGCACTACAGAACAGTTCAACAACCTGTTTGCAATCTGCAGAGATATTATTAGTCTCATGAGAAAACAGAATCACACAATAATATGGGGTTGGAAGGGACCCATGGAAATCATCTAGTCCACCTCCCTTGCCAAAGCAGATCCTCCTGGAGCAGGTTACATGGGGAATTGTCCAGGCAGGCTTTGAATGTCTCCAGAGACTGAAACTCCACCACCTCTCTGGGCAGCCTCTTCCAGGGCTCTGCCACCCTTAAATTAAAGAAGTTCCTTCTCATGTTTAGATGGAACTTCTTATGTACAAGTCTGTGCCCATTTCCTTTTCTCCTGTCACTGGGCACCACTGAAAAAAGACTGGCCCCTTCCTTTTGACACCCACCCTTTAAGTATTTATAGGTGTTGATCAGATCCCCCCTCAGCCTTCTCTTCTCTAGACTAAAAGACTCAAGTCCCTCAGCCTTTCCTCATAAGAGAGATGTTCCAGGCCTCTAATCATCTTGGTGGTCCTCTGCTGTACCCTCTCCAGCAGCTCCCTTCTTGAACTGGGGGGGCACAGAACTGGACACACTTCTCCAGATGGGGCCTCACCAGGGCAGAGTAGAAGGGCAGGATAACCTCCCTGTATCTGCTGGTCACACTCTTCTTGATGCACCCTGGGATGCCACTGGCCTTCTTGGCCACAAGGGCACATTGCTGGCTCATGGTCATCCTGCTGTCTACCAGGACTTCCAGGTCTTTTTCCTCAGAGCTGCCCTCCAACAGGTCAGCCCCCAACCTGTACTGGTGTAGGGAGTTATTTCTCCCTAGGTGGAACACCCTACACTTGCCCTTGTTGAATATTACCAGGTTCTTCTCTGCCCAGCTCTCCAGCCTGTCCAGGTCTCGCTGGATGGCAGCACAGCTTTCTGGTGTGTCAGCCATCCCTCCCAGTTTTGTGTCATTGGCAAACTTGCTGAGGGTACATTCCAACCCTTCATCCGGGTCATTGATGAAAATGTTGAAGAGGACTGGATCCACAGTACTGACCCTTGGGGGACCTGTAACTAGATTCCGTGCCACTAATCATGACCCTAGGAGCTCTGTCTTTCAGCCAGTTTTCAATACACCTCGCTGTCCATTCATGTAATCCACAATCCCTAAGCTTACCTAATGAGGATGCTGTGGCAGACTGTGTCAAAAGCCTTGTTGAAGTCAAAGTAGACAACATCCACTGCCCTACCCTCATCTATCCCTCCAGTCATGCCATCGTAGAAGGCTATCAGGTTAGTCAGATGTGATTTCCCTTTGATGAATCCATGTTGACTACTTGTGATAGCTTTCTTTTCCCTCCAGATACTTTGAGATGATGTCCAGTAGAATCCTGTCTGAGAGCCATAATTAGACGGTAGTCTGCGTTTTTCAAAGAACACAGGGTTTGCTCCTGTCACTTGCTACCAGAATCAGAGGGCTCTCTTTGTAGGAAGTGGTGCTTGTCTAGTAGATAAGGTAGCCCTTTTAATACATCTTGGTACCTGCTCCAGGAAGTCAGGGATATTTTGTGTTTTGTTTTGCTTCCTGTTTTGTCTCACTTTTCTGCTGGAAGGTAATCTGGCATGCTCAGAATTTCTTTAACTGGTATATGAACACTGCATTTCCCTGCTTGCCTGGTTTACACTCTCTTCCCATCCAAAATTACTTTCTTCTTGCCTGGCCTCTATTAACTGTTTTATGTGATCAGCAAAAATCTACTTTTTCATATTTTCTGTTATATATTCCCAACCCTAAAGGATGTCCCTCCTTTAAATGGCATGATAGCCCTTGTGGAGAACAAGAACCTTTATCAAATAACCCCTGGCACCACTGAGGTCTCAAAGCTTCTTCAGGAAAGAATTTGTCAGCCCCGTCCTTTCTGCAGTGAGGGGAGGGCAGTATGCCAGGAAACCCCGCTCTCCCCAAAGGGAGAATGAGAAACTTGTATTGAACTGATACTATGTAGTGTGGTGTTTTCTTACTTCCACGTGCTTATCGCCAAGAAGAAAAGAAATAGCACAAAATGCAAAGAGGTGAAAATTAAATATGGTATAGAAAGAAGGCATTTGATTATCCAATTAAAGTAATTTAAAGGTAACAAAGTCTCAGGTGTTTGGCAATATTAATATGTAGAAAATGAAGAATCATAGATGGTAGCGATACATTGGTTATTCAGTGAGATTCATTGGTATCAATGAAATAAGGCTAATTTACACTGGCTGACCGATCAACATTTGAGAAAAAGAAAGAGGGGAAAAAATTAACAAAGCATTTTTAACTCAGTATTAAAAAATATGTGAAGTCAAAAATGGATAGTTTCTATTGCTTTCATAAATATTTTACACGATTTCTATTGTAGTACTTGCATCTGGGTTTGTTGAAAATATTCAGCAAAGTTACTAAACCACCTCTGCTATTGTTCGTCTAATCCATAATGGATTAGCTCTTTTTTGTGGATGAAACACTTTTATCAAAAGATTTCCAGCACGATGGACTATATTTCACAAGAATTATTTAAAAAGCATAGCTTTCTTATTTCAGGAAAGGTTTTCAGGCTGTAATTACTTAGTGAGTAGAGGCACCTCCCTGCAGTTCCTGGTAAGATGTCTTAGAGGCAGGAATGAAGATGCTCATAATATCAGTATTTCCTATTAACTAGCTCTGAACAGCTGCACACTTAGCATGCCAGCAGTACTTCTACATACTCACATTGTCATCCCATTTCGAGATACCTGACTTAACACACTAGCGATTCAGAAGAGTGGGAGACTAACTATTATTTCTTCTAAATATAGAACGTTTCAGTAATTAGACCTTTGTGGGGGAAGAAACAAGTACTTGCCATGCAGAGAGATTCAAAAGACTCAGAGAAAAGACTGGAAGTGATAATCTCTGGGTGCTGCACAGTGCTGCATAGGAATGCAAAAAGCTATAAACAAAGGCTTAGAAACAATCAGGAAGTATAAAATGAGAAAGCTTAATTTGTTTCTCTGATGTGAGGTCAGAATTACTGAAGGTATGATTAGTATAAGTTGCTATGGGAACTGTGGAAAAGAAAGGATTTGGAAATGGCAGGACAAGGATGGACAGATGTGGAGGTGATGTTTGCTCACAGATTTCACGTCATTGAAAGCAGCATGTCAATACCATGGATTCTCATTGACTCAAAAAGATTTGTTCTGTATGATATGATCTATACTGCCAAACCTTTAAGCATCTAGCATTGTGTGAACTTTAGAGCTTGCACAGGATGTGGCATTCCTACAACATTGTGTGGATACCATTTTGTTACAGCAATCTGAAAAAGAAGAGGTGTCTTTTACACTCTTTCACTGAAGCTACTCCTTTTTTAACTTATTACATTAACTTATTATATAATATGTTAGTATAGTTATATATTAATATCTTAATATATCATATATTCATGTATTATATATTACTAATAGTAATATAATTATATAATAGGTATTAATTTATTACTATAACTTATTATATACTGATCATCTGATGTGGAATCTGGAAATGTGAGCCATGTGATTAAGCTCCCTATTCATTACACGGGGAAAAAAGAACCGAACTCTGATATGCTACTATGTGTATTAACACTTTAATCAGAACACGAACGTTTGGCAAAAGAAAAAACATGTTTCCACATGTACTGCTATAAGTTTCACCCTCTTCATGTATGTACCACACATATGTTGGAATGCATTTGTTAGGTCAAACCTTTTGAAGGATTAAAGACATTAAGAACTTAATTTATGTGTTTTAGCTGGGCTTGGGAGTAAGCTTCTGAATCCCATCAAAGCTAAGGTGTTTGTTCATGGGACTAAGGCACTATACAGTCAGTCACTGTTGCACCTGTGGAGTTGCATGCAAGTCAACTTTATTCTTTATTGAATCTGACTTATGATATTTTACAGATGCTTACAGCTTACAAGATTGGACATTATTATTTGTTGATATATACAGACACGGATATCCACTGAAGCTGCTTTTATTGTAATGTCTTATCAAATGGATTCAAGTTATTTCAGAATGTGAGCCTCCCTATTAATTTCTTTCCAGTGAAAAGATTTTGTGGCAGAAGGGGATGTGCTGAGTTTTCAGATACATCATCTTCCTGGGCTTTTCTAATATTATTCTTCCTGTTTCAATTATGATAGGTAAAAAAGACGCAGGTAATAGGAAAAAAAAGTTTTTCAAAGCAGGCTGATAGTCTCCATGCTCCCCTTTCAACATGAGATACCACAGCTGGAGGGCGTGTTCAGGGTAGATTGTAGGACTGCCACAGAAAAGAGGTTTTGCTATGGATGGAAACTCATAATATTTAAGTCACCACTATGGTATCCAAGGAGTATCTTTTATTGTTTTATGTAAAACATCTACAAATAAAATCTGAAGATAGCCATTTCCAATCCAAAAGTCTTTATGGGAAAGATCTCTAAGGTAAAGGAAGATTTGATGGTCAACTCTTCCTCCCATAACCCCAACCCGAAGTCCAGTATAATATACCTTCTGCTCTTAGCACCAGTGAGATACGCACACCAAAATTAATCACATTTGTACAACAAGGGAAAGTGTATCTAGCACATTTAGAACAAGGAAAAAGATGAAAAATGCAAATGATGCTTGCTTTGGGCCTGCATTTCATGGGAAGCAATATATGCTACTGTCAAAGTAAGTGACTAAACAACAGGTACTGTTACCAGTTTGAATAAGCCCATTATTTATAGGTAAAAGGCGTTTTCCATCATGCTTATATGTAGTTCTTTCAACTTTTGTACTGCTACTCTCTTTTTTCCTGTATTTGACAAAAGGCATTACATTTCTGATAGATTTGAAAAGTGCCAAAGAAACATACACAGCTCTAGCAAGGTTTTATTGAATCTTGTTCATCACAAGAATCCAAGAACAGTTAAATCATCAACAGTATCTGGGTTTTGTTGGTATCAATCATAAGACACCCAGAAACGGGTATCTTTAGGTCATCTAATCATTTCCCTTAATCAGAAGATTAACAACTTTAAGAAGCTGGTAGCCTTCAAGTAGAAAGATTTAAAACTAAGCTAAGAATGGATTTTTCATTTTGTGCCAACATTGAAAAAAAAAAAAAAACAACAGCTTAATTTTGGAAAGAACAAAACCCAACACCTTTCTGATGAAGATGTCCTTGCATATTGTAGTTGGGTTAGGCTAGATGACCTTTAAGGGTTCCTTCCAACCCAAAATTATTCTATTTTTTCTACCCAGCTAAAAATATTTTTGTATTAGCTTTAAATTAACAGATTGTTTTGGTTGCTTAGAAGCTTGAAATTTGAGGGAAATTATGTTTTCCCTCAAATGTATTGCTTATGGCTAGATCTCTAGATTTGTCATGTTTTTAAGTTAACTAGAGTTTAAGAATTGTTAAGAAAGGTCAATGTTTTGTTATAACTAACAATTTAATTAAAGTTTTTCTGATTTTAATTATATATTTACAGTTAAAGATCTGGAATCTTTGAATAATGCTCAAAGTTTTCAGCCAGACTCTTGGTCTGTATGATCTTGCTGTGCCAAAAATAGCTGAGAAATGATAGGTCACATTCTAAGCAGTTAAAAAATAGAATTTTTTCATAATCTTGTTCAAGTGGTACAGAAATGTATATCTACCTAAAGAAAGAGATTAGCTTGACATACCATACCTATTGTTAGAAGTAGGCCTGACCTTTGTATTAATTTGTGCCTTATGAATGTCATCTGAGATTATCACTGGAAAATAATGTTTCTTGTTTGAAGGATTTAAAAAAAAAAAAGGAGGGAAAAACCCATTTCAAGCCAAATTATTAAATTTTGAGACATTTAATCTGATTACAGTATGCACAGTTATGAGTTTATTTTATTGGAAAATTCCATTAAATTACATTGTGATATTTTTTATGCATGGAATATAATATAGGGTAATAGGAGAATGCAGAAAAAATATTTTTTTAGAAAACTTAAACATTAAAACTGGAGGGAAGTGTTGTTTATCTCCCATCAAAGAACCAAGTGCACTCGATAGCATGGTGGGTACAACTAAACGTTTTACCACTGAATGTACCATAGGAGTTTTTTACTTTTGCTGTTGTAAGACTATTATTTCAGTTCAGTGTCTAGATTGATATGAAGGGGAGAAATAACACCTAAAATTTTAATCTTCATTAAAGCTATTAGGATTTCAAGAATTCTTACATGTTTTTTTTTTTCCCATGTTCTTTAGAAAAAAACTTCAGTTTGAATAATTATGTTTGGCTTTCCCAAATGATTCTTAAAATTATTAATAAAGTATTCTTTGCTGGTTAATCACTATTTAGTATTAATAATAAAATTAATGAAATAAAAATAAAACTGTTACCAGTTTTGGTATCTTTATTTAGTTTGTTTTGAGAAATTTCCTGGAACACTTGTCCTTTATCTTTTAAGCAGTCAGTGGAGATTAGTCTGAATTTATGGAAAGATATAATTCACTTATTATAAACATTTAAATCACAATGAGAGTCTACGGAATTCTCTGTGAGCAAACCTTACTTCAGAAAGATTACATGGTCAGGAACCCGTAATTAGCTAATAGGAATCCAGGGTAGGAGGATTGGGCCCAACTTTTCATGAAAATGTACTTACAATGAACATTCACAGAACAGTTTTATGTTTAATGCATCTTATGTTTATCTTCATAGAGCAGTTATCTGTATGAAAAATTGTTCCGTAGGAAATGAATTAATTGTATTAGGAAAAAATAAATATTACTAGTGTTGTGTACAAAAAAATGTCATTCCTTCACGTGATACTATAATCTCCTTGAATTTAGTCTTGCTTTTAGAGAGATTCAATTCCATCTGTAGAATTGGAAAGACAACTCCTAGATATACTGATGTTCCTGGCTACTCTAGGCTTTTCCTTTATAGTCCAACATAAAAAATACTAAATTTCTCCCTTTATTTTATGGGAAGGCTCAATAGTGACACTATCATCAAGGATATAAGCTTGTGTTTCTTTGTGACATACAATTGTGAAGCTCAGTAACCTGTTTGTCTGGCAGATCACTGAGCAGAATATTAGGGCCGTCTATTCTATGGGAGATAAATGTGTGAATGAGCTCTTCTATATTTGACAGATAGAGATATATTTTAAATCCCAAACTATTTCTCAGGTGATAATAGATCATAATAATAAACATGCCAGTGTTCAAAGGGTATACTGGATTAAAAAAAAACACTGCAGTGTTAAACAACACCTAGGCATTACATGTACATCCATCAGAAAAAAAAACAAACTAAACTTCAAATATATGGGATGCTCTTGGGCTCTTGAGGAA